>JAGFMF010012271.1:3921881-4125128 GCA_019455555.1 Galemys pyrenaicus
GGGAAGGGTTCCCCAGAAAAGGCCTCTGTAGAGCCCTGGAAGACTTCTCCAGCAGGCTTTACTTTCTTCTTTTTAATTAGATTTTTAAAAGTCAGTTTTAGCAAGTTCTAATTTCCCTGAAAGGAAAGTTCTCTTTAGAACAATGCAATCCAAAACACACA
The DNA here is from genome assembly GCA_019455555.1 of Galemys pyrenaicus. Lineage (NCBI taxonomy): Eukaryota > Metazoa > Chordata > Mammalia > Eulipotyphla > Talpidae > Galemys > Galemys pyrenaicus. Next base: position 3,922,043 of record JAGFMF010012271.1, read on the forward strand.
TCTCCTTTGAATTCATTTCTGTTCTACCATGGATCCTTTGCAGACTTAGGAAAATTTAATCAAACTTGTAAAATCTCCAGATTTTATATCTTTATCATTCCCTTCTATAGGGACATCCCCTCCCTTGTTATATAAGCAGGCAGATCTCTGCAACTTGTCTGAAAGGAGTTAAATAAGCCTCACATGGACTAAGAACCCTCAAAGCTTTGATCTACAGTGTGAAATGTCTCACTGCAGCTCCTGCTCCCACAGGGGAGACTCAAGGCGTTCATGAATTTCACTCAAAGCTTAACCCAAGCTGCCCCAGAGGCTGCAGAGCGGGAAGCCACAGGGACACTCCTTAGATGCTGCAAGGCCTGCTGTGGGCCTGTTCCCCTCTGGCTGGACAGGCCTTAATTCAACAAAGGACAGTCCAGAGATAAGAGATTGCTAATGTACACATGTTAGTTGCTTTCTTTAAGCCTCACACTCAGGAGGTCTATGCTGGCTGATCATTTACCAGCTCATCATGATTCCTAAAGAGTCAAGGAGCAAAGAACAAGCCAGAGCCCACTGGCAGGCCAGAGGCAGCCAGCCTCATCCCTCCTTCCCTCTTACATCCATGGTGGGGGAAGTTCCTAGTTGTGCACTTAGCACATACATAAAGCATCTTTTAAAATTTCACATGTGATTAACAAACTGGTTAAACCATTGCAAAACAAAGCAATGGTTTACTTTCTAGTGAACCAGCAAACCCAAGACCATTCAGATTCCTCACAGTATAGACCAAACTAAGTGGTTTCAGATGATCTCAACAGGGAGCTGGACTTCTGGATCTTCAAATACTACTCTGATCTATGTTTCTCTGAAATCAATGTATGATAAAAACAAAAACAGAAATATGGGCTCCACTGGCAGCTGAAATATCACTAGAGGGATTTGTTCAAGTTGTTAATTGTGTTGCTAGCAAAGATCTCTTTGTATTTACATGAGATGGATACAACAGAGAAAACAACTTCACTAAATTCGGTTCAACAGCCATCTGATGGAGCCATACAGAGACAAAGTAGGTGAGGTAGTCGCTAAGTATTGCAAAACACTGACTTCAAAACAAATATCACTCTTGGAGTGTTGTGATTCTTTTCTTCTCCACCTTATTCCTGAGGTTTTTGAAGAATAATATAATTCCCGAGTATGTGGAAAGTGGTCCTGTGGAAAAGGATATTGTGGGGAAGCAGACACTTCCATAACAGGAGACTCTCCTGCCATCAGGAACTCTTGTGCATGGCTGGCTCTCTCCTTCCACCAAAGTCCCCTGTACTAAAATTCTCCTGAAGGTTTTCTTAAAACCATGAACCACGAGATATACATAAATCTTACCATTAACATTTTATTTAAATGCTTCATACATCTAATCAACCCTTCCCCACCCACAAGAGCAGGTATAAATAATATGTGAGTATCAGATCTTAAAATCCAATCTGAGAACTTTCCTCCAGCAAGTATTTCCAAAAATACAGCCTGACAATCTATGCCTTCATTGTTCAAACATTTACTGGGCACCTATAAGGAGCGGTAAGGAACATAAAGATGTAAAGCATGAAGGTCAAAGAATCTGCCACCTAGAAGTTGGGGCGACATAAAGATGTGAACACAGGAGAGCCCAGCCAGGTACAGATGCACAGGGGAGGTTCGTGAGGGCTGCCATCCAGCCCGCTGCCCCTCCCCCAGCCTTCGAGCAGGGGCTGCTTCCTAAACCACACAGAAGCTCAGCCCACTGACTGGTGAGGGGCGTCTTTGGACCTTAGGAGCACCTGGGAGGATATGAGAGCCTGAGGGGCTGGGCGGAGTGATTCCGGACCTACTGGCCATCAGTTTAAAACTGTGACTAGTAAGAACAAGACACTCTACATGAAATAATAAATGCTTGTTTAAGAGTCCCAGTTCCCTCTAAAGACAGAGTTCTGGTACTCGTTCTGCAGGATGGAAACATTTTAACACTCATAAATGGTCGATTCCCTGTAGAGTCAATTAAGAGTTACCTTGGTGATCAACATAAGGCTTGAAGGCCTGAAGGATTTTTGGCACAGCTACCCCCATGTCAAGCTCCGTCAGAGTTAGCTCATTCATAAAGTAGGGGAGCTAGGGAAGAGAAGTAAACAATGATGACGTTAGTAACCTGGTAAAAGTTAGGCGTGAACATACTCTCAGGTAATGATGGTCAAGATTTTGGAACATATTTATTTAACCAGAATTTACTGAGCACATTCTATCACGATGTACAGAGCCGTGGCTGAGTCATACGAGGCTCTTGTTCTCGTGTTTATACAGAGAGGGGAAGACAGATGAGTAAGTGTACAAATTATATATAACTTCAGAGTGATCAGTGCTACAGACAAAATAAGGTAGGTAGTGGGACAGAGGGAGTCTGGGGGAGTGAGAGAGGGTTTGGTTAAGGAGGGCTCAGTCAGGGGTCTCTAAGGAACTCGGTCAGGTTAATACCCATAGTTGGCCAAAGTATGGGGAATGAAGGAATTGCTGATAGCATTTCTGATAAGCAAACTCACCATGTGTATCAAAGTCCTCGAAAAAGATGACACCTGTTTGACCCCATGCTGCACACTTTCTGTTTGCATCCCTGAATTTGCTCCTCCTGATACCCTGAGAGGCTGGTCGGTGAGGACCACATAGGCCTCTGGCCTCTAGGAGTGCTTAGCCAATGGGCCACACTCCCTGTCCTGAGGGCCCCAGGTGGCCTTCACACAGCCAGTTGCTCTCCAGGGACTGCTCCCAGATGACGCCCCTTGGGGAGGGGTAACAGCTCCCCACTGTGCCAGCCCTGGGCTGCTGCAACGTACCTTCTGATTTCTCCACACCTGCGCATACCTGTGTAGACCTCCATTTGAGGGTGCCATCTGTTTCCTGCCAGAACCCCAACCAATTCAGCTATCAGTAGGAATTTACTCTAAAGGAATTAAGAGTCCTGGCACCATGCTTAGAAACTCCTTTGCCTCAAGACTGTAGAATTAATTCATCTATATTTGCATCCACCTGGGTTTATCTATCAATAAGCAGTTTTCTTTAAAAAAATATTTAGTCCATTCCTAATTTCAGTGAAAGACATTAATTTTTTTTTCCAAATGGCTAGTCAGTTTTCCTAACCTACTTACTGAACACCCTTTAAATATCAGATTCCCGTCTCACTGGAGTCTGAGCCAGCAGCCTTTTCCGTCAGTATTAAACTGCTTCTATTACTGCAGCTTTATAATACGTCTTTAAACCTGCAAATCCTTTCATTTTTTTCCCTTTTTAGAATTTTCTTATTTTGATGAGTACTTTTTCCAGTTGAATAATGTTGCAAAATTTAGAATTAGTTTTTTAAAAAAATAAATATATGCTAAACATTTCCCTTAAATTGGGGTAGCATGTAGCCAGGCATGGATATTTTAAAAATTAAATCTGTCAGTCATTTACATGTCTATATATTACTTTCAGGGTATACATTCACTCCTCCATAAGTGCACAGGCTGCCCTCACCCTCCACCACCCCTCCCCTGGAAATGCCCCTCTTGTTCCTTTGCCTGATCCCCAGTCTCTCTAGTAACCAATACGTTTTTTTCTCAATTCTAAGATTAGTTTCTATTTTGGCTGACCCTTTTCAGCTGCCTCTCTGCAGAGGAACTTAAAACTTTGGGGTTGGGATTAATATAAAGAGGTTCTAAGACTTGTAATGGATACAATCTGAGTAGATGGGGGGCTGGGAGGGACTGAGTACAGTCTGTGTTTAAATGGTAAAACGCATTTTGAATGGTAGTTGCTGTATCTGAAACACTATTTTTCTAGGGCATCAGTGTTAAGTGGTGGATAGCCTCCAGATCAGTCTACAGAATACTACTTATCCAAGAATGTTACCAAAATCTTACCCTTACTTGAGCCTTTTCTGTCTATTATGTTTTCTAATGCCCAGTGTCCCAGCACTGGTGGATTTCTGTGGTAGAAACAGGAGCCTATACTGAGCCACAGGGATAAATACAGAGACAACATCAACAAGGCTCTCCTCATGCCTTGCCCACCCCTCCCCAACCCGCTCTGCATCCTCTCATGCACACAAGGGTGGCAGGGCCAAAAGAGGTGGCAATGACTTGGCACGGGTGGGGTGGGCTCTCATGGCTAGAAAGCAGAGAAGGGGGATAAACAGGGCCGGCTTTCCTACTTACTTCCTGACTATCCAACTCGAAGATTCTAGAACATCTGAGCACTCCCCCTGCCCCGCCTTGCTCAGATCACTGATGTGAGTCAAAGCTGTCAGGACCAGGATCTGGGCAGCCTCTACCATCCTGCAGTGGAAGGTAGGCAAGGTCACTCCTGCTGTTTTCAACCAGAAACTCTGTTCTTCCCACACATGGGCACCACAGTGGGGCAGGAAGCCAGAGACATATTCACCCTCTTCAGGCACGTGGGACACTCTCAGGTGGTTGGATGGTGAATTTGAAGCTGTAAGCAGTTAATAACAGCATTTGCTGACAGACACAGTGGTCACCACCACTGGGGGCCCTAAGGTAGAGCTGGAGCAGCTGGCCAAGGTCAAGGGTACCTACTGTTGAGGCAGAAACTCCGCTTGTTTTAAAGCCATCCCTAGACCCAGATACACACAAAGCACTGAGTTTTCATAATGTGAGTCTTCACCCCAGACAGGACTGACAAGCTCAGACCACAGCATGAGGCCAGTAGAGAGTTCTACGTCAAGTCTTCAAGAGAAACTAGGAGGCAGGGACAGCTCAGGCTCTTACAGTCATTCTGCTCTTGACCAGCCATTAACCAGTATCACTACTCGGCTTAAGGGATATTTAAGTACTTGGCAATAATAAGAATTCTCTCAGCAAGGGCGGTGGCAAGTCCCGAATCTGGACAATACCCTCTGCCTTCCTATTTATTCCATTGCTAGGGGTTCCCTGGTCCACAAAGGCAGCAGCTCAGCCTGGGGTGGAGGCACTGGGGCAATGGAGGAGACCTTCCCCTGAATTGCTGGTGTTGCTGGATCTCGGGCACATTTCTCTACCCTAATCTTCTGACCTTAATAAACAAAAGGGAGCTTGAGTTTGTGAATTTCAGAAGCCCATGTGACTAGCAAAGGAAGATGATGAAGAGACTTTCTGTCAACTCGCTCTGGAATAAAGGATCCCATCATTCTCCAAAAGGGGGAGAGACTTCTGTTCCAGAGAGAAGCATGGGGCGCTGGCAGCTCCATGTCTGCATGGAACATGTGTGACAGGGAGAGTGCCCCGTCTGGAGGTCAAGCACGCCATCCCCTGCTTTCTTTCTCATCTTCCTATGAGCTCCCGCTCAGGGAAGGGCCCTCAACAGTTCCTGGGTGAGGAGGGGTGCTGGTCCTGCCAGTGCACCTCCACCTGGAACTCAAGCCCTCCACTGATCTCCAAAAAGAGGAAGAGACTGGGGGAGCTTCAGGTTGGCTGTGACCCTCTGCTCCAGAGCTGGGAGTGAAGTGGGGCAGGAACATTTGGCTCTAGCCGCACAGCCCTCCGCCCACTCAAAGAACACAGTCAGGCTACAGATTGTCAACAGAACACTCCCAAACCCCTGTCCTGAATTCCTCTCTTCCAGCTTAGGAGGCGGCCCCACTCTCATCAGCCACAGACAGCTCACTAGAGCTTGAACGAGTCAGAGAGGCTCCATTCTCCACCCACAGCTGCAAAAGAAATCAAACCATAGCTCCTCCATCTAGTATATTCTTGTCTACGGCCATACCACCCTGAACGCGCCCGATCTCGTCTAGTATATTCTCCACTGAGGGCACTTTTACCTTAGCGCACAGTCTCTTAGCATTGTGGAACTCACTGAAGTCGGGCAAAATTTTGAGATGATGTGCATTTTTCTAGGGAAAGACCCATAGGTTTCTGCTTCTCAAAGGCATCTATTATCCCAAAAGATCCAGACTTAGTCAGCTGTCGGTGCAAGGTCTCAATGAAGATTCGGGGAATGAAGTGTCTCTGTGCTGGCTGGATCAAAAACCAGCTGCTAAGTAACCTCAATATGGTCCTTGGTTGGCCAAGGTGATGCGAGTGAGTGATATAATGGCAATGCCAGGGGAACTTACACAGTTTAAACTCATTTCCAAGTGGGCTAGAGGAACACCAGAACTGTCTCTTCAGCAGAGTGAGAGCCCAAAATAAAATACCATCTGGCTAGAGGTAAAGGTCAAAGGCAGACACATTAAGAGCACAATGCTAACTCCCCAGCTTTGAGAGGGAACATGACTGGGAAAGCTGTAACTAGTCTGGTATTTTCCTTGGAGCATATACTGTGTGGTAAAAGTGCACGGGGCCCTAAACCCATTCTGAATTATCACCTAGAGTGGATAACAATGAGGCAACACAAGGGAAAAAGTAAACAGTAAGGTTCACTAAGTCCCCAGATACAGTTAGTCAGATGGTCAAGGTCACAGCCCAGATATATGGTCTGTAAGAACTCAACCACCCTCACATGTTACGTGCTTTAAACCAGGTTTTTTCACGGAGGCTAGCTAAAGTGGCACAGACATCCAGAAATTAAGAAGTGTGAACAATTAGAAGCCTTTTGTGTAGAAAACTCTACCTTTATTTTGCTGAGCTTCATCTGGATTTTCTTAGACACCAAATCAGACCAGTATTTCTCGCCTAAGAAGTCCCAAAACATCCTTCCGAGCAAGGCATTCACCCAAGCTTCCTGTTCTTCCTCCTCACAGGGTGGAGCCTCTGGCAACTGACAAAAGAAAAGGGACCAAAATTAGCGAGAAAGCAGCTGGAGAACAAGACAGGTGCTTATTTTCATAAAGTCCCCGATGGCCCCTCCCTATGGAGATGGGCAACCACGTGAGTCACACTCCTTCCCCATCAACTGTAAGTCCCACATGTCAGTGAACAGAAAGAGGGAGAAACAAAAGCCACCGTCAGAGATAAAAATTACTCTTTGTCTATTTTCTTTTTCTGTCAGTCTTCCTATGAAGCAGCTAATATTTCATACAATCTGCTCAGCAGAAGTACCCTTCCCCCTCAAGCTAGCTTGGCCTACACTCTGTATTAGTGGCATTATCTGCCGGAAAGTTCGCTTTTCTTCTAGCTCAGGTTCCTGGGTGATATGTAACTGTCCAGCTGGTTCTCACAGGCAGCCCAGGTTTCCCAGTGATCAGAACTCATGAAAATTCCATCTGATTCTTGTGAGACCACGATCCTCTTGGGCAAGGGGCCAGGAAAGTGCTTAAAAATACTGGTGCCTGGGAAAGAGCACAAGGGACTGAGGTGATGGCGCACTGGTGAAATGGTGGTGGGAAACCCATGGGGACTGTAATTGATGTCATATATATATGTAATTGATGGCATATATATATGTCATATATATATATGTCTCATATATATATATATATGAAGAAGAAAAAAATACTGGTGCCTGAGTCCTACTAATTTAAGTGGGTTGCTGGGACTTTTGTACAGACCCTCACTTTTGTGATAAACAGGTGAGGTTGAAAACCACAGACCTAGATTAGAGAGGGCCACTCTTAACGACTCTTGTGAAATTCCTATAGCTGTTCTCCCCAGTCTGAGGCCACTGAAGGCCAATCTTAGCCCGGGCCTCACTTCCACCTGATATAATCTATCTGAAACATCTGTCATGGCCAATGTGCAAGATAAGAGAAGGGCCACCCCGACAGCCTCCAATTTCCAAGGCTTGCTTGAAGAGGGACAAGGTTGAGAAAAGAAGGGAGAAGCAGTGGCGATGTGGCTGAAGCGTGGAGGGTAACTGATCAGAACACAGCTTGTGCTGCTGGCTGTTCTTTGGGGCGGGCATTGTTATCACTGTCGCTGTCCAGTGATGTGGCACCAAGCCATGTGAGACCCCTCACCTATATCCACAACACCCCAGAAAGACAACTTTGATTTCTATTTTAGGGATGAGAAATCAGACCTGGAAGTGCTCAGGGCCCTGTCCTCGGCCGCTGATTCGTGAGCACAGCCTGACTCAGAGCCGCCTTCCCCCCCCGAGCTCCACCGGCTGTGTTCTGTGGGAGGGTGGAAGGGGGTGTGACCGGCCCTGGTGGCACAGACAATTCCCTAAGCTGACATCTTTAATTAGACCATAACCTTATAGAAACAACTCGCCTGAGAAAGCAAAGACCAAAACAACTAGAAACGCAGAAATCTGAGTTGTTCTCCCTTTCCCCTCCCTCCATGGTCTATGTGTGTATCCTGCCTCACGGGCAGGCTGCAGTCACAACGAGACACCTCACGGTCTCCAAGGACTGCCAAGTCATGTGTGTGGACACTGTGGCTGTGTGTCAGCTGGTTTGGTGGCCTGTGAGTACTCCAAAGGGCTGTGGCCTATCCCAAGGTGAAGCCTGGAGTCCTGAAGGCTGATAAAGGTAAATGGCACTGAATTCACATGGGGTTCAGCAGACTGCCCACCACCCACCTGTCCACTAGTTTTGTCTGAATTTGTGTCTTCTCTCTCTTTAGGGACCTGGAAGTTTATATGTATTTTCTAATCTCACATTAATATATATACACATTAAGGGACATTGTGGTTCTGGGAGTCCTTGAACTTCGGTGTTTTCGAAGTTCTCCCTTATGAATGGTGACGAGTCTCATTTAAAAATCATTCAACTCTTGTTGAAACAATAATGTGTTGGTCACTCCATTTAGAAGACAGGGCTCCACCTCACTCCTGTTAATGGCTCCTTAAGTGCTGTAGTGTCCGCTGATATTAACCAAGATGTTTCCACCTCTGGGTCTTAGACAGAAAGAGCAGAAGCCTGTGATCAGCGAGCACTCACTCATGCCACAAGTTTATGTGTTTTTCGGAACTACTTTTCTCCCAACGGGGATATCTGCATGCCCCCCCCACGGGGATCTGGTCCACCTTTTCTTTGTTTGTCTTTGAGTCATCTCAGATCATCTACACAGGCCTCTGAGCTAACACCCACACAGGGACAAGGCCCTCCTCCCCGGATATCCAGGCGATGCCAGGCTGCTGCCCAGTGTCAGACTTGCAGGCTACATCGGAAGACAGGTCACTCTTTCTTCCTTCTCAAGTGGGAGAGTCTGCCCTTTATTAACCTTTCTTTATAACCCCAGTTATTCACAGGAAACAGGTTTAGCACAAAATGGGAGAAACAAAGACTATTTCACAATTTAAGGCCAAGCCAAAGGCAGATAATGTGGAAACAAATTTCTGAAATAAGTGATAAACGGGTTGTTTTTTTCCCCCAACAGTTCATTTTTCTGATGCAAGTTTCTCTCCACAGACTCACTGGGAACAAAGGAAAATCTAAGAGCAGCAGAACAATGACAATGCACAAAGCAGCTTTGTGATTAAAATCTGGATTTAACAGGTAGCCAGAAAGAACTCACTTCTAATGAATATCATAAAAATGTAATCACTTAAGTAATAAACGTGCATACATTTCCTAACACCGTTTGGCTATAGATGAAATGTGAAAACAATATTCACTTCACCATTTCAATTCTACACATGTATTTAGAAAGGATAACTTTCTAAAGGTGGTTCCCAAAAGAAAAGGTTGCAGAGCTCAGTGGTCTGAAGCTGAAGCAAGGCTATCATAATGATCTCAGCAGCTCTTGGTATATATTTTATTGAAAACCAAACTCCACAGTAAAATAGTATAGATTGACATAGCTTTGTGGGCTAGCCTTTACTCTTACTAATGGCTAGGAGGCCAGCTCAAGGCTTACTCACATACAATCTGGCTTTTAGAAAAGTCACCTGGCCAAGAAGAAAGCCCAACAGAAGACTCTTCCCCCATCCTCCTCCCACCTGTGTGACTGTTTGTCCATTATAAAAATCTCACATAGTCATTGTAGGAAACATTCTCGATTCCACTGGCCGAGATAAGCATTCATGCTATTATTACATCTTTCCTTTAACAGTTTTCGCAATTACATGTACTTTTATGATTACAGAACTTCTTAAAAAAACAAAATCATTCTAACAAGATTTTGTATACTTAAAATCTTTCAGATAAAATTCACATGTCATAGAGTTCATCCACTTAAAGACTACAAGTCAGCGGTTTTTAGTGTGTTCACAGAGTTGTGATGTCATTACCAGAGTCAATTTTAGAATATTATCATCACCCTCCCAAAAAACCCTGTGCCCATTAGCAGTCTCTCCCATTGCTTTTCAGTTCCATCCCCACCACCATTATCACCAGTCCGCTAATTTGTCCTTATAAACTTGCCTGTTCTGGATATATATCATCGAATCAAATAATATGTGCTATCACTTAGCATAATGTTTTCAAGATTAATCCATGGGCTTCCTTGGTAGCACAGCAGGTTGAGTGCCACACTGTGAAGTATCCATGGCACAGCAGCACAAATTCGATCCCCGGCCAGGAAGGGGACCCACATGGCGCAGCAGACCTCTCCTGCCTTGCCCGCTGTTCCCCTCAGCAGTGTATTTCAGTAGATCTGCCTGTTCTGCTCCCCACTCTGTCTCTAGTGAATCCTCTCACCTCCCACAACTCTGGCCTGTACCCCAGCTCTAGTACGCTTAAATAAATATTAAAAAAAAGAGAGAGATTTATCCGTGTTGTAAAATGCATTAGTACAGCATTCCTTTTTATTGCAAAAAAATATACAATATCATACTCATCTACCACACCACACCCATTCTTAGCTGATGGACATTTCTGTCATTTCTGAGTATCAGTGCTGTGAATAACACAGCTATGAACACTTGGATATGAGTTTTTATGTGGACTTAAGTTTTCTTCTCTCTTGGATATGTACATGGGAGTAGAATTGCTGGGTTATTTAACTTGTACCTGGGAGTGGAATTGCTGGGTTATATAACTTTGTTTAGCATTATGTTTAACATGTTTAACACACAGGACTAGTAGCCTCACTGCCCATGACCCTTTAGACAGTTTTGGAGAGAATGTCTTTATTTTCTCATTTTCTGAATTATTGTTTCAATCTCCTAAAATGAGGCGACCACCCTAACAAGATGATAAAAGGCCCAAGTCTTCTCAGTCAACTTCATGGTCTCTCTTACTATTTCTATTTAAGTTGCCTGAAAAGAGAGAATGGCATCAGGGTCATGGGGTGTGGAGACTTCAGAGGCTGGCACAGCCATGGCTGTGGACAAACAGAGCTGTGGGGGTGAGTCAGGAATCACTGGCTGGTCACTGACCACTAGACATCTAGAGAGCCAGGCGCTTTCTCCAAAAACAGTGGGATTTTGTCATTCAAATGTAAGTTCCAAAATGATTTCAATATGCAGAATCCTCTAAATGTTTTTAATTATTTTTTTAAAAAGATTTATTTATTTATGCATACAAGAGCTGGGGTACAGGTCAGAGTCGCGGGAGGTGAGAGGAATCACCAGACAGAGCAGGACAGGCAGACTGTCTGAAACACACTGCTGAGGGGAGCAGCGGGCACAGCAGGAGAGGTCTGCTGCGCCATGTGGGTCCCTCCCTGGCCGGCGGCAAGGATCGAACTCGTGCTGCAGTGGCTGCGGTTTGCTTCATAGTGCATTGTTTAACCCACTGCGCCACCAGGGAGGCCCCTGAATGTTTTTAATTATTATGGGAAAAAATAATCTCCAAATGTGTTATAGTGTTATTTAATCTAGTCTATAGTTACTAATTATTTCCCTTGGTGGGGGTGGGGGGTGATGGTTAATATTGGTTTGGCTCCTGAACACCAGTGAGCTTACCCAATGTTCCCATTCACCTCCTGACCTAGTTTAGAACTGGGCAGAGCAGAAGCTGCCCTTAGACCCTGCAGTCTTCAGAGTAAGAAATGCTTTAACCATGTCCTACAAGATACAGCAGCAGGCGGGAGGTGTGGAGGGGAGAGATGAGGCAAAATCTAGAGCTATGTCCCAAGCCCCTTCTCCAAAAGAGGGGGGCCATGCTACCCTGGGCAAGCACGTGATTGATGGCCAACACTGGTGACGTGATGATGGCACCTGAAGATATGTCAGCGATTCCTTGTGCCTCAGCCCTGTGAGCTGCTCTTAGACGCGTGATATTAGAGGTTACAAAATCTAAGAAATAACTCAGTCTAAGGCCTACATATCGTGAGGCTACAGGGGAACAGGCACTCAATACTGGTGGGAAAGAACACTGGTGTAACCTTTATGGGGGAGAATTTGGCAATAACTAGCAAGACTCCATGTGCATTTACAGTCTGAACTAGCAACCCCTCTTCTATAGTTTCACTTCGGAGCCATACCTCCGACACACAAAATACACATATACATTACTCACTGTGGCGCTGTTTGCAATTGTGAAATATTGGACATTACCTATTTGCCCACATAAGAGAAACTGAGTAGGGAACATTCACAAAATAGAGCGCTTCTGCAGCTGTTTAAAAACAAGGGGAGGGGAGCAATCTATGAATTAAGGTGAAGTGATTTCCAGAATGTAGCCATAAGTGAAAAAAAGCAACATGCAAAAGAGTATCTCTGAGTAGGAGAGAAACCCAGAAAAGATAACCAGAGACTAAGCGCTCCATTCATGACAAGGGTGGGTAGAAGGGATAAGGAAGATGCCATTTTTCTGAGTAAGCCTTTGTTCAGTTTTGAGTTTTGGAATCAAGGTAATGTTTTGCACGCACACATACCCCAAGAATACGAAAAATAGTGGAAAAGGTCACCGCTGGCTCAAGTTATGAAATAAGAAATAAACTCGTAAAAAAACTCTAGTGACTTATAAAGAAAAGTACGAGAAGTAATAATAGTGTGGGAACACTGTAGGGGATCATGATATTTCCCATTCTACATGTTTTTCCAAACAATTTGCTACTCCTTCAGCAAGAGGCCAAACCTATGCTCCTCTATTAAGCTCCTCTATAAGCCTGGCTTGTGACTACCTAGACGAACAGCACGTGCACTCTGAGATGAAAAGGCCGTGCATACAGTGCCCGCCTGGCTTTATCCAAGTACGCATGCCCGCTGAACCCAGTCACCACGCTAAAGGAGGCCAAGTGCATATGGAAAACTGAGGTGTCCCCCTTCAGCCTCCTGCCAACAACCAACAGCTACCTGCCAACATGGTGAGCGAGCCATCACGGGAGCAGATCCTCCAGCCCCAGTCCAGCCTCCCCAGCTGCCACTACCTGGAACACAGGTTAGTCTCTCCTGCCAAGTTGTGTCCAGGTCGCAAATTTGCAACAAAATAAATGTTATCATTTTAAGCCACCACTCTTGGGGTTGTTTGTTAGCTGGTAATAGATAACTAAAACATACACCTATGTCTTATTCAAGATCATGTCCACTAGCAGACCGGTCCAGGAGTGAGGGTACAGGCTGCCTGGGCTTCACACAGGCCAGGCGGATGCAGGCGCCTGGCACCAAAGCTCATGTGGTTTCTTCAAAGGTCCCTCTTTTGAAGATACTTTTCTCTGCTCACACAAGTCTTGCTCTGGCTTCCCAGCCCACACAGATCAGAATCACTAATTCAACAAGGGTGGGTAGGAGATGGGGTGCCTGAGGAAAAGCCAACTAGAGGCACCCAGACCAACACCAGCCACTGAGACCTGAGAGAAAACCTGGAGTCTGCAATGTGGGGTGGCCCAGACTCGGGGAGAAAGGCTGTGACCTCAGGAGCCCAGCATGATGGCTGGTCACAGTGGTACTGTGTCTTTGAATTATCAATAAAAGATTAAATCATGCTGCCTGATCTGCTTAAGGGCTCAGGAAGTGAATGTGGTTTTTAAAGATTTTTATCAGACTGAAGATAGGAAAAAAAAAATGTCTCACTACTTAAAGGGGCAGTTGCCAAGTACCTGGAAAGGAGATTTGTAGTAGACAACCCCCCCTTCCCATAATTGACAGGCACATTGGGTGACAGACCCTCTGACTACATAAACAGCAAGCTCGGGGAACATGCACTGAAAACAGTGTTCTAAAACATGCTTGCCTTTTAAGGACAAGAACTCTTTAAACGTAAACATTTTATTAGACAATTTTGGTTACATAGTGCACATTCTCATTTCCCCAAGTCTGCTGAGAATATGGACAGCTGACAAGCCAGGGGAAAGGGATTCTGGGGTAGGAGGACTCTCTGGTGGTAAGTAGGACATTAGTAAAATAATTTATATATTATGTTATGACCCACTCTGCCTAGAGAGAGGCCTGCTTCCCATTCAAGTCTGTTAACTTAGACAGAGGGTGGAAGCAGAGGGTCAGAGGCCAGCAAAGCCATACCGTCGCTTTTTGTCCTGATAAAATTGGCCAGGGGAGGGTTCAGGAACCTCCTCTACACTGACTGGGATCAAAGGAATGACTACAGACTGATGACTGGCTAAGGGCACAGAGGGGGAGTGATACACGCTTCCTGCTAAGAACAGAAACGGTCTCTGTAAGAGGTCAGACACCTTAGAAACTGAACACAGAAAACCTGGCCTCACACTCCCTCCAACACACCTCAAAAGCAGCCACTTCTCACAACCTGATATGCCTTAATCTCATTTCTATCCTCCACTACAAATCACCTCCCACCCCCATTCCACCCACAGCCAGCTCTTCTCTCTACCGAGAGCCAGTTATCCATACAGTTTAAATCAGATCAATTTATTCCCTGCTCAAAGCTCTCCTAGGGCTTCCCCATTCCTGCTGGAACCAATCCCACAAGGTCCACTGGCCTCCATCCGGCCTGCCTCCCTGTCCCTTGCTCCCTGTCCACTGATGCGCTGCCCACTTCCCTGCCGTGGGAACGCTGCCCTTGCTTGTGCCGCTGCCCTCACCCCCCAAGCCTGCCCCTCTCACACACAGTGCCATAGCTCACTTCCTCACTCTGGTCATATCTCTGTCCAAAGGTCACTTCCGCAAAGTGTCCCCTCTGGCCACCAATCTAAAATGACAGTTCTGACCACCTTCCATCTTTCCTTACTAACTTTATTTTAATCTTACCACCACCTGAAGTTTGTTTCTTGCCGTCTTCCTGACCACCATTTTGCTCATCACTGTACCAGGACAGGCCTGGTATATAAGAGACATTTCGAGTATATAAGTTGGAAGGAGTGAGTTTAAGTAGCGCAAGAGAGATGCCTCAGTCCAGCAATAGCTTTACCTTTTTCCCAGCCGTGGGGCTGCTTTCCACACTCTGCACGGGGCTCCTCTGTGGGCTCTGGCTTTCTTGGGGGACACACCTGGCCATGTATACACTGTAGTCCAGAAGCATCTTCTGCCGCACGCTGCCCACCAGCTCCTTCTGCTTTGGCTGGGACATAATCTCCTCCACGCTGCCTTTGCTGCTACTGCGGCTGTGTGTCAGGTGCCCTGAGGGGCTGCTGTGTCTGCTGTGAGAGGGCAAGACCCCTGCAGCAGAAAAGGGATGGCTGTTAATACAGATAAAGAAATAACTGCAATGGAAAAGGAATGCAGAACAAACTCCACTGGGTTAAGATGAGTAACAGTGAAAATGGTATCAAATGACAATTTAAAAAATACTGATCAGGCTATTTTCCACCCTGAAAAACACCTTCTGCTTTAATGACAGACATTTTATTAAGAATAGTTTTTATTCTTCTCCAAGCCAATTCAGAGTAATGGGAGTGATAAAATATAGTTGGTAAGTATCTTCTCTTTTCAGGATCAAATGCGGGACAGATACAACTCAAGTGTGGGTAGACATGGGATGCTACCAGAGGACAAAGAGGAGGCGGGCAGAGAGCTAGCCACCACACTCCCCAACAGGCATCATTCATTCAACCTCCTTTTCATCAGCCACTCTCGCTGGGCCAATTCCATGTTAAGAAGAATTAAGACTTAATCCTTACCCTTGAACTCAGGCACCTAGGCAAATAAATCACAAGGTTCTGTGGTGAGCACTGCAATGGAAGTACAACTAATGAACCTGCAGGCCAGAAAGAAGGTGACTTTCTTTCTGCCTGAGAAAGCTGAGAGGTTCTCCCCAAACTGACTCTTCCAGGAGAGACATCTGGGTGGCCTTTGGAAAATTCGGCATTTTCCCAGGCCAGGTGAGGCAAGAACATTCCAGGTAGAGGGGATGACATATGCAAAAACAAAGACAGGGCACCGTGTGTGGGAAACAAGGACTCTCTGAGGTCCCAAGCAGAGCAGTGAATGGGGCAGAGATAGAGCATTATCAGAACAGACTGCAAAGTACTTCAAAGTAACTCTGATATTAAAGTTTATTGTAGCACTAGAGGGTCAAGGGAAGTGCCTGATGCTAATGATTGGCTTTAGTCTCACTCTGAGAGCAAAGTGTTGGGCAGAGTGACTAAAAATTAAATCATTTTACTTTTGTGAGGCACTGGCCATCTGATCCACAGCTCCTCACAGCCTCACAAAGGGTATGCAAGCCACTTCCTAGGTTTTAGGCTAGCTCATTTCCAGCACTTGAATATCTCAGATTTTACATTGCATACCTACAGAAATAAATTTTTGAAAGATAATCCTTTATTATCCTCATCCTATTTTAATGATCAGCATTATTTTTAATGTTATAAGAGCTGTTTCAAAAACATTTTAAAACAGCTGGAAACTAAATGTAATACAGACCTTGGACTAGACTACGCAATAGAGAGAAGACATTAGTGGAAAAAAACAGTGAAATACAAATAAAGTCTCAAGTCTTTAGTTAATAGGTATTTAAAAAACAAAAATGAAAATAAATAGGGGAGCAAGGCACCAACAAGTCAAACTGAAGTGAGCTAAGAGAGGTCCCTTCTCCTCCCAGTCAACCCAGGGGAAGAAAGGAAACTACTCTGGGTCGTAGCCAGGGCCTCCTGCCCACAGGACAGCTTCTTCAAGGCTACTGTCACTTCCCTGGCGGAGGAGAAAGTACAAGCTCTGTCACCGCTTAGGGATCTCATGGACTATAGCCCTAGAGAACGTCAAGACCCTGCTGTGCAGAGATGATGCTAGAATTCTATCAGTGTCCTAGAGAGCCCTTTCCCACTGTGGGGCAGGCACTGTCTGTCACAGATGCAACACCCTAACCTCCCCACCCCCCAGACTTCTGAAGTCAGAACCTGCATTTTAACAAGGTACCCCCAACAGTCAAGTTTGAGAAGCATGATGTGGCTCCTGGCGAAATCTCCAACTTTAGTGACAGCATCCCTGAATGCGGAACAGGGCCAGCTGGTCGAGCAGGAGGACTCCTCTCCTCTTGGTACTGACAGAATGGCGCTGTCACACCATAATAGCTGACCAAGCCACCCAGGCAGGCGCTGGGTCAGCACGAGTTTTGAATGTAAGTCTTTACCAATTTGCTGATGCTACTAGCTTAATCACACTTTTCTTGGCTTAAACCCACCATAAGTACCCCAGTTCTAGCCTTATTAGTAACCCAGATGAAAGCATAATGAAAAGATATCAGGGATGTGAGGTTGCAGCTCGCCTGACCTCAGCTCACGCCACATGCACAGGCTCCCCTGCATCTCTGACTCTTAAGGATGGCAGTGATCAGCCTAAAAGGTAAATGATTTGTGAAAACATCCCTTAAGTAGTCTTCACTCAAGGCGGGCTTCCTTCCTTCCTACCTGGGAATTGCTCCCAGTTCTACTGCAGGTCCTTTAAAGACACACAAGCATTCAGCACAAATGTCATTACCTGGTTTACTTCCCGAGACACCAGGTGGCTTCTTGATTTCCGACTTTAGCTTAGATGCCAGAATAAATCTCCTAAACCACTCTTCTTTTTCTCGACCAGTTCTCCCAAAAAGATACAGTATCTGATCTCGGGGACCAGATCTTGCTCCCTCCTGAGGGTGGGATGGCTTCTTAGGGTCCTCGCCTCCCAGCTCTCTCTCAGCTGGTGGCTTCTCTTCACAAGGCTCCTTATCAGTCTGGGCCTTAGACATAAAGTCATCTTGTCGACCAAGTTCGATACAAATTGGGTATTTTTTATTCCAGATTCTTTTTCGAGCCAAAGTTTTAGGTACCAGATAAACCTACAGAGAAAGGGCAATGATCATTTACATACTAAATAACTGGCTACATTGTGCATTAATATCATGCACAACACAAATGCAAACTTTAGAGTATTTCTGACTAAAGTAATGAATGTGAAATAATTACCAGCTGCCCATACAAAACCTGGAATAATTTTTGGACATGACTTGTTTTCAAAGAAAGTAGATTTTTAAAGACTATTTCAAGAGTTACAAATATCTGTAATTTTGAGGTAAAAGTAACACATTACTTGTTTAGTGGATTATCTAAGTAATATTGGTCAAGTAACCCAAGTTTGGATACCATGAATTGGTTTAATGACCCTGAACAAAACTTAAATGGGGGGGAGAAGGAATTTATCAAACTATACCCAGATGGGATGATCAAATTTATCAACCTCAAGTTCAGAATAAATTTATACAAAAACTATTTCAAACACTTCCATACCTCCTGAGGAAACTTAAAGATTACTCACACGAGTTATAAGGAGAACAGAGAACCTACATCTTTTGGGCATAATAATTTACATATCTCAAAAACATAAGCATATAATCTTATCAAATGCAGCTAAGTCACATATCCATAATTTTCATATTGCCTGAGGCTTTCTTGCACCACCACACATAGCTTTTTTTTTTTTGGCTGAAAAAATTACTCTTAAAGTCAAAGAGAATGTGACTCCTCTGTTCTTCACAGTGTGGTCCATGGACCAGTAGCACAGGCATCAACTGAAAGCTCATAAAAAATGCAGACCCCCAGGCCCACTCAGAATTGCTAAAGTAGAACCAGTCTTCGAAAAGGTGCTCAGGTCATTCACATGCATATTAACAGTTGAGAGGGTACTGATCTAAAATATACTAATATTAACACCACACAAACACAACCTCTTTCGGGGGAAAAATCAGTACAGCAACCCAAGTTCCAAAGGCTCTTCATTCATCTAAGTTTCCAAAATTAGTGGTGCTCACTCACCTTGCTGTCTGAGAGGTCGTAGATTTTCTGGCTAATGTAGGTGACCTCTGGCTTTGTTTCATTGTAGCTTGCCCTCCTGGATATGTTTTTATTGGGCTTTGAAAGTCTTAAGGTTCCACCCTCAAGTCGAACAAAGACTGAATGTGTCAAGGTAGCATGGTAAGTTTCTGGATCATAATTGTAAATCTCATTCATCCATCCCTGATGGAGAAAAACTCCCATTAGTAAAATCAGAATAAACACAAATGTGATTCAAAATGAAAATGGTGACCCTGTGGTATCCGGGACACTGAAACTAAACTTGACTCAGCGAATGGAGAGGTAGGTATTAAATAAATTGTAGATATGCTCAGCAAAATGTCAAAATTCGAACATGTATAGTAACTCAGAACAAATTGTGCTCTAGGTTCCCCATCCCCGAAACAACATAAATGTATCTATACATTGATTTAATAATGAACAAACATTGACATGTATGGACAAGACACAATACCTACACCACCATAAAACTGCTAAACTGAACTTACAGCTATAATCAGTACTCATCACTGAACACACTTCCTGCCCCACTGGCCTTTTTCAGATGACATGGATGGCTCAGGTTTCTTTAAAAAAAGTTTCTAGGAATTTTAGTTGATATCTTCCCATTTCTTACATTTTACAAATATAAAAGGTTGAGTGTCCCATGTACACTATAAAAAATATGCATTCTGTTATTGTTGAATACAGTTTCCTGTAAATGTATTTAATTGTCTTTTTAGACACATCTTCACTAAATATTTCCTGGCATATAATCTACAGTTTTCTTTTTACCCGACTTGGTTGCAAAAAATACTTTCTTATAGATAGTGGGCATACTACACCTGAACTTCTAAAGGCAAGTAGATTAATATGAGCTTGTAGCAGACCTGATCTTTCTGAGCTGCTCTGGAGCCATTTGAAGGCTGTGTTGTACTTACTGACAGAGGTACTGAAACTAAGAAGCCATGGAGCAAAGGAAGAAGGTCTGAGTGACAGATTAAAAAAGCAAATCGCTATCAATGTCATTTATGAGTCATTTGGTCAGACGATCCCCAACTGCGTTGCTCTTCTGGAGCCAAAATTCTGGGTCCCTCTCCTGGCTAGAGCAGAGGTTATGCGAAGATACAGAGCATATGTGAAACCTCTGTGGGTCCGTCACAACACCTAAGCTGAGATGTTCAACCTTTATTTAATGACTGTTTTGAATTATGATAATCATAATTTGATGCGACAAACATGTCTGCAATAGTATCTCTGTATAAAAGATCTTTTCATTCATTTCCACCTATGTAAGATTATTGGAGACAAAAAAGAAACTAACAGAATGAACATTTTAGACAAAATTCCCAGCATTACAGTTATAATCTAGACAAGAAAGGCCAAAGGAAAAAAAAGGCAGCCCTGAATTATGAAGTTATTCTCAAATAATAGGACAGAGTCTAGAAAGAGAGTAATGTGAGCTGTAGAGACTTTTCCCTTGCAAAACTCCTAAGACTGAACATGTTACCTAATTTATGAATAAGAGAAATTTAGGAATAAAAGGTTGTTTCTTTCCAGTTATTTTCATTTTGTTTTTCTTATATCAGGAATTGTCCAGGGAAGCACCGTCAATGGAAATATTATGATATGAGCCACAAATGTGTGTCATAATAATAAGTAATTTAAAACTGTCTTATAGCCACATTAAAAAAGGTCAAAATAATTTTAACGATGCATCTAACTCAAAATACCCACAATATCATCTAACATGTAATAAACACCGAAAGTTATTAATGGCATTCTGCATTTCTTATTTTGTAGTAAGTCTACAAACTCCAGCAGTTTTTCACACAGAGCACATCTCAGTTGAATCAGCTACACAGCAAGTGTGTGGTGGTGGGAGGGGGCATGGGAAGTGCTCATGGCCAGCCAGGGGCCTCCACTAGAGACACACATGTCCATGTCCTGGGTTCTAGCTTTTCAAAAGCAGACACTTGCCTTCACCTAAGTGGTCAAAGTTGTCTTCTCTCCTCTAGCTGACACTTCTAACACATGCAGATCTATGCTGTCTTTTACTAAGTGTGTCACATAATTAAATGAAAGAAGACAATCTAAGTACTCTCCAGATGAAACGATCTATTTCAGAAAGTCAAGTCCTTTAAAACACTTACAAGCAAGACTGAACACAGGAGTAAGAATAAAAGTAAAAGTTTAAAATTGTTTAAATTCTTGAAGTTCCACAAGAATATTCAAAACATTCAAATTATGAAGAAGAATACATTAGGCCATTAGACTAGTCCTTCCATTATCAATGGAAACGAAGACAAGATCCACAGGCCTGGTATCTGCCCATCGGATACCCAGTGAAAAATTCAATCTTGGGAGTTAATCACTACAGTGCCCAGCTATTGCTCAGATGCTTCAAACTTCTTAACCCTGAATTTCTTATCAAGTAGGCTATTCTTACCAAGTTTTTTCCAACTTTATTTTGTCATGGGACATGGGAGTGTGTCTAAAGAGAGAGCATAGAGTTAACAGCTCACTCCATTTTAACAGTTCAACTGAAACACTCAGATGCCCTCAACCCACACGAAATAAACTCAGACAAGCCTGGCTTCTTTCTGAAGCTGGAATTGTTAAATGGGGACAGTGCATGCTGTTGGAGGACAATGACCACAGTCAGTTGGGCTGCAGCTGTCTGGCCCACAGACTGGTCCTGTGATCCTGTCTGTAAAAGGTCAGGGGTTTCTCTTCAATTTTCCACTGGATTTAGATGCTACATCTGGCTGAAAGTATAAACCACAATCTATAAAGGGACTCATTTAATACTTTGAGAGATTAAAAGCTATAATTAACCTTTTACAAAGTAATAAAGTCTGGAAGGACTACTATTGTGCTCACTTTTGGATACAGTGCCAATCAGGAGGTCAAGGCCAATGCTCTCTTGGTGAGTCTGATGCTATGATGAACAGAGAGAAGTGCTAGTCCCCTGCCTGAAGAAGTGATGGGCATTCTCTACCTTCAGTGTGCAGGGTGCTGAGCTGACACCCCATTAGCACATGACTGTGCTGGCCTCTGACCCTGCCTGTTAAGTTCTCTGCATCATCCCTTCAAACAGTCATCAGGGAAGGAGCAATTTCTAAACATAAGAACAGAGTCAAAACGTGAGGCCCCTGAAAACCATCTTTGAGACATACAAAAATGTGGTTATTTTTGTTTTGTCCCCAAAATTATACCATTGGCAGATATTCTCTTTGCCATGGTTAAACCTTTTTGATGTATTAATGGTTTACAACTGGAGTCACCAGTTAAAACATCACACATGATAAACTTCAGAATAAGTCAGAAATAGTGTACAGAGCTTTATGGAACTTGAGATACAAATTTGATTTTACCCATGAAAATGAAGCAGAATTTCAGACACATAAGTCATATTTTGAAGGAGAGCTTCATGCTAACAGTCAACAGTCATAATAAATGCTGTTCAAAGACCCCATTAAGAATATTTTTAAAAGTCCATTAGGGGAGAGAAACCATCATCAATACCATCCACATTCTCCAGCTGCCTGCTTCAAGGTCAACTTCACAGTTGTGCCTCTAGAAGCTCTGGAGCCAGGGCTAAAACCACAAGCTCTGCCTGGAAAATGGCCTTGATCTCAGCCTTCTCTATACTTCAGGGAGGTGTCTCCTCAACTTAGGATACCATAGAATTCTTTTTATAATGCATGACAGGCAGTCAGTAAGTAATAGAGGTAGGAGACAGAATTAGACAAATTAGACAGAAAAACATCATGGTATCAGATAAACCAGTGAAATAATCACAGTCTGTTTTAGGATTATACATTATAGACATTAAGCCACATTAACAAGTGCTCAAATGAAAAGTAGATCAGAAAGCAAATAAATTAGTAGCCTCCAAGCTTTTTACATCATACATACTACCATTCAAACTTTTTAAGTATATACCCATAATATATACATGTACTTATAAATTATAAACATGTCCTAATACAGTTTTATAAAAATTAAAAAATAGAAATAAAGTGCAAAAGATGAAATAATCAGCACCTTTTTGCTAATTTTGTTTTTCCTGACAGCTTTGTACTATCTTCAGCTGACATCTCAAGGTACAATTTATATACTTAAGATGAGTTAATGATAATGATAGTGCATGATAATGATAGTGCAAAGTTAATGATAATGCATGTAAATCCATATTTCAGATAGTCTTATTGATAATTTCCAGGGATGTTGATCAAAGGTCAATACATGCTATGTTAAATATCAACAAGGCTCATCTACTTTCTTAGACAGAAAGAATATATACTAATAGAACCTTCACTATTTTCTTCTTGGATAATGTCTTCACCCACCCATTTTGGAGACCACTGAAAGAAGCAACAGAATGAAATAGTTCACAACATGGCCCAGGGAACCACCACACATGCCCTTGCCCTGCGGTCATCTTGCTTGCAACCTCCTTTTCTTTGAGGGTATTGCAAATCTCTTTTTACGGGCTAGCTACTGTATAACAGTTTTCAATGGATTTACTGCTTTCTTTACATTTTAAATATAAATTTTAGAGGTGAAAAGATATCTAGAATTGATTTTTTTTTCATGATTTGAGAAATCTCAGACCCACGATGTCTACTTCCTTATTCTTCTCACTCCATAAATGGTACCTGGAACAAAACCAAAGAGGGTTTGCAATACTTAGTTGGAATTCAGGATATATTTTCCCAAGGAAATGATGCTATACACTAATTACATATAGGTGAACAAGAATTACAGTTCAGCCATACCATAATTAACAGGTTAGTGGAAAATTAGCAAATTGTTAGATAACCGTTGACGCAGGATGTTCATTACTGGTTTTTTTGTGTGTGGGCTTGAAATTTCCTACAATAAAATTTAAAAAAATCTTTCTGAAGTCACCTGACATCCGTAAACCATTATTCCCACAGAATTCGAGAAGCATAACCACAAGGTTGCCCCTCTAGCCAACTTTAAAATGTAGGTGCTGCTTACAGGAAAGAGTGCCTACACTGGAGTATCTCATTTGTAACTCCAGCAACGAGACGCATAGGAAATGGCCTGTTCATAAAAACTCAAGTGACCCATTCAGAGACAGGGTATTTTCTGTTAAGTATAATGTAGAAAGAAATGCTTTGTTATTTCTTGTACTTACTGTACTGAGGGTTATAATAAGAAACTACAAAAAACAACCCAAATCTCTTTTGGCTGCATGTAATGAGGTCATTTTCTCCTTAAGATGTGCTCACTCCAATTCTTAAAAGAAAGAATTGCATGAAATTGAGATTAAATTTACAAGTTAAATTTCTTCTCAAAATTAATCATGTTCTTCCTAGAAAAATATCCTCTTATATATCAAAACAAAGCCTGTATTTAGGGAATCTAATTATTTTTTAAAAGCTCTCTTAGTATCTAAATGTGACACAAGCTAAGGGGAAAAGGTCATCCAAAATTCATTTCTGTTAGTCTTGCAATGGAATAAATGTAATTTTAGTCACCCTTCTAGGCCATTTCTTTCAAGAAGAGAAGACAGAACTCAATGTTTCAGAACCCAACATACTACTGCTATATTCTGCAGGTGGTTTATGAGTCTGAGATAAAGCACTTACTCAAGAATGTAATTTAAAACTATATGAGTTATATACTCAAACATAAATCCCAAGAATCTTTTGAAATCTTCAGGAAGCTTTTCATTATGGACAGACAGGTGAAAACACGGGAACGCAGGAAAGATACTGAATTAAATATACTCCAGGTCCTGTGGTAAGGAGGAAGCGCACTCGCCTTGCCCAAGAATGCTCAGCAACAACACCCCGTGTACTGTGCTGACGCTGACTCTGACTCATTCTCCCCAGACCCAAATCCACTGTGTCCCAGGGTCACCAGTTCAGGGCATCTAACTAGTGACCCAAAATAAACTCCCCTGAAGGTAACCATCCACAGGGTGTTGTTTAGCAATGATGCCTTAGCTTCTGCACCACACAGGAGACTCCACTTGAGTTGACTTATCCAGAATCCTGTGCTGTTAAGTCACATTCACTTCTACTAACATTTGTCTTCTGACTTTTGTGACTCTTCATGTTAAATACCCATGGCAACCTCTCTCCTATTTGTTGCCTCTCATTGGCTAAGAATCCCTATACATTAAGAACAAACAGGCTTTGGAGGGGGTTCTAAATGTTCTTCCAGAACTATGTGACAACTCTTTGGCCTTCCAGAAGCTTTGATTGCTTCTATTCCAGAAGTACAGCTGCTGATAGGCAGGGTTCAGAATGGGAGATCATAGAATACTATAGGCCTAACCAATCGGAGACTAGCTGCAACCAGGCTACAAATTGGTCTTTTTGGCTCACCATCCCACATACTCATCACTGCCACAGCGTCATTTTTAAATACAAATGTCTATAGTGTAAAAGGAATAATAAATCAACAGGATAAAGTACAGGAAAGTTTTACATTTCTCCTTCCTTTCCTTGTCAAGTGGTCAAACTGATGAAAAACTGCACTGCTCCTTGAATTGTTTATGAAGCCAATAAAGAAACCAGACTCTCAGTCCAGGCTGCAAGGCCTCTGGACACATCAGTGAGAATTTATATGGCTCTGAGGTTTAAAAACACGCCTCTTAAAACAGCCCTGGAGCAGCAAGCTCCCCGCCAAAGTGGTTCCCGAGGCATCCAGGGAGTCTACTGAGGCGCATGTCACCTGAAGGGTCACTGTTACAAGCTGGGTCTCTGTGTTGGAGATCTTTCCCTCAGGCAGGTTACTCAGCCTTCTGTATCATGGAATTTTAAAAATTCGCTCTGCATCATTAAACCCTTTATAAAAACCAACTAGGTAGGATCAGATGTACAGAAAATAACTCAAAATAGCCGACTAATCCCCAGTATCAAACTATTACCAAAGAAGTGAATCTTTGGACTCACCCTAGAAATAGGTTCACATTAGCTACTCTATAAAGAAACCAAGATCCATCTCCTGCATCACTTGAAGGCCGTGAAAATCTGGAGACAGAATAGAAATCTAGAACTTTCCATCACCCCCATTTCTCTAGTCCTCCACTAAGCACACATCACTCTTGACTACCTTTGAATTCAGGAGGGCAGCACTGTAATGAGTACTGATAAGAGAGCAGACTTACTGCTTCTAAGCAACAAACACCAGTATTCAAATCCTATAAACAATTTCCACTTTAATGGGAAGGAAGAAAATTCTTTATAAGCTGCATGTTTTTTAGAAATTTTTTTTCATCTTAACCCTCCACTCCCCTCTTTTCCATTCCTTTTTAAAAAGCAGGTATCAGGGATTGCTTTAAAAAAGAATTATCAAAATATTCAAACAGAGCTGTTCAAACATCAACCAGGATGAATGCTCGTAAGACAGTCTAAGACAATTTGTTTGGGTTACAGGTGTTATTCTATGACAACATTTAAGAATGTGCTCTCTACAAAGAAAATGTAACTATGTTTATCCAAGCACTAAGGGCAAAACACTTTCTTTAAAAGAAAGAGTTGTGCATGGTCTACCACTCACTAGCTGTGTGACGTTCAGCAAGGAACTTAACATCTCTGTGCCTCCATTTGCTTCATGAGCATATACCCTAACTGAAGAGGGTTGTGGGTTAAATAATGTATCCAACACTTACTCCACTGTAGGTGCTAAGCATGGTACCACTGCTGTCACTGCTTCAATGACAGGATCAAAGAAGACTATACCAGAACATTAAAATCCCATTCCACTGGCTTCTGTTTAATTAGTAAACTCTTGACATATAGCAGAGCAGGGCTTGAACAACATTGAAGACTGACTGGATTAAATTTAAAACCTTCCCAAGACAATTAAGTGTGCAAGTCATTTTAAACTGAATATCATAAGTCATTAGGCACTGGAGTTAAATATAAGTATCATTTTCCTTGCTAAAGTTAGCACTAACTTCCTTAGCAAGCATGAAATTCAGGTAGTCACAGCACCACCCTATCAAAAAAGCCTAGCAACCATGCATAATGAGTCACTTTTGCTCCACTTCGTATGTTAATACTAAGTTTAAGCATATCATACCCTCAAGATTCAGCACCAGCTTCTCTTAAAAAAGAAAGTCTCATAATATATTGCCATGTGAAAGAAAGGTCAGACTGCAAAATATATGAACCTATTAAATCAAAAGGAGTCTGTGAGTGTGCATGTGTAATGCTCATACATGCAGAAAGGTAAAAAAAAAAAAAACAAAACCCTGAAATGTGTGTGTGTGTGTATATATGTGTGTGTGTGTATATACTAAACCATTAACTGTTATTTCCTTTCTACTAGTGTGATAAAAAAAATTTTCTGGATTTTATGAATTCTTGTGCTTTTTAAATATTGACCATGTTTTTCTTTTGAAGAGAGAAACATCTGTAAATTAAAAATCAAAACAAGGGCCTCCCTGGTGGCGCAGTGGGTTGAGCAACGCACTATGAAGCAAACCTCAGCCACTGCGGCATGAGTTCGATCCCTGCTGCCGGCCAGGGGGGGGACCCACATGGCGCAGCAGACCTCTCCTGCTGTGCCCGCTGCTTCCCTCAGCAGTCTACTTCTGTTGATCTGCCTGTTCTGTTCCCCACTCTGTCTCTGGTGAATCCTCTCACCCCCCCACACCTCTGGCCTGTACCCCAGTGCTTGTATGCATAAATAAATAAATCTTTAAAAAAAAAAATCAAAACAAAGGGTTTCCCTGGTGGCGCCAGAGGGTTGGGTCTCAGCACAGTGAAGTGATCCACAGCCACTGCAGCCCGGGTTAGATCCCCCACCAGGGAACTGACCCACATGGTGCAGCAGGCATCTCCTGTCTTGCCGGCTCATGTCCTCAGCAGTATATTTCGGTGGATCCACCTGTTCTGCTCCCCACTCTGTCTCTGGTGACTCCTTTTACCTGCCACCCCAACTCCCTGCACCTCTGGGCCTATACCCCAGTTCTTGGATTCATAAATAAAATAAATCTTAAAGAAAAATCAAAACAGAACAGATTTTTGGACCAGAAGGGTTCTTCCCCTTACTTTTTTTGTTTCTGCAATAGATACCATGCTGCCATTTTTATCTTAGCATTCTTATTTAAACAGAGAAGAGGGAAAAAATTATTAATTTAACAGAAAAACCAACAAGTTTTCAACTTGAGAAGCTAAAGGTTAAAATCAATAAGTAAGGTTTCAAAACTGCTCTAGGAAAACTAATTTTCACATATCTCTCGTGATGTAAGGGTTTCTCGAGATAAGCCTGGACAGAGAGGTGTCCTGGGAGAAGCAGAGAGTACACTCCAAATCTCATCCCCATTACTGAATTAAATGACACCTGTGTAGTCACAGTTGGGCAGGAGAGCTGCCACTGCTGCTTTACAAAGGAAAATGTTTTTTTGTGAAAAGAAAACGCAGTCTACAGATTCAATGCAATCCTATCAAACTCCCAATGACATTTTTTGCAGAAATAAAAACCATTCTAAAATTCATATGAACACTCAAGGGACCTCAAACAGCTAAAACAACCTTGAAAAAGAATTGTACTCATACTTGTTAATTCTAAAACTTATTAGAGCTACATTAATAAAAAAAAAGTAGTAATTGGCATGATAGACACATTGACCATTGGAACAGAACAGAATCAGAAACAAATCCTTGTATATATGATCAAATGAAACTTTAATAAGGGTGCCAATACCATTCAATGGGGAAAAAACAACAAACAGTACAAGGAAAACTAAACATCCAGATGCATAAGGATGCAGCTAGACCCATACCTAACACCAGATACAAAACTTAATTCAAAATGAATCAAGTATGTAAATGAAAGCCCTAAAACAAAATTCTAAGGAAAAGCAGATCAAAAGTATCACAACATTGAATTTGGCAATGATTTCTTGCCACTGACACCATAGGCACAGGTGACAAAGGAAAAAATAGACAAATTAGATTTCATGAATATTTAAAATTTCGGTGCATCACAAGATACTATCAACAAAGAAAAAGGCAAACTAAAGAATGTGTGAAAATATTTGCAAGTTGCATATTTAATTAGGGATTAATATCTAGAATATACAGAGAAATCCTCAATTTAAATGCACAAAAAGGGCTTCCCTGGTGATGCAGGGGTTAAACACCACACTATGAAGCATCCACAACCACTGCAGCACAAGTTCAATCCCCAGCCAGGGAAGTGATACATGGTGCAGCAGACCTCTCCTGTCTTGCCCGATGCTCCCCTCAGCAATGTACTTCAGTCAACCTGCCTGTTCTAATCCCCACTCTGTCTCTGGTGAATCGTCTCATCCCCCTCCCCTACACCTCTGGCCTGTACCCTAGTTCTTGTATGCATAAATAAATAAATCTTCAAAAATAAATAAATAAATGCACAAAGGACTTGAATAAATATTTTTCAAAGAAATGTATGTGCCTAAGATTTACTATATAAGCTGCCTAAGATTTACTATATAAGCTGCAAGAGTACTTTCATACTATGACTATTTTGAAATATACACAGTAAACAAAATTTTTTAAATAAAAGTTTTTTTCTCTCTCTCTCGTCTGACACACACTGTATGGTGAGGTCTCTTTCTCTCCCGTGGCCCCAGTGCCAGCAGAAATCGACCACTAACAAGAATTTACCTTCTCATCCTCCTTCTCTTCTCTTGCATTTCCAGTATTTAACCCTTCTCTGAGGTTTCAAGAATATTTAATCCTAACAAACTCAGCTATAATGAATCCTCTGCAAACAGCAAATCCCTGGTAAGTGAGAGACTGAGATAGGAAAAGGATGTAAATGCTAGATCCTTGTAAAACAACTTGGTGAATCAGCAAAACCTGAACTAGAATGAGGTTTACCAGATTGGTCTCTTGGGTGCCTGGAGAATGAAGGGCTCCCAAAGTTAAAACAGTGCATGTGCAAAACCTATTAGTTAACTACAAAATTTAAGTCACATCTCAAAGCAACCTGTGCATGCGTTGCAGCTAAGATGGTTACCTTTAGTATTTCAGGTTCTTTGATATCTAGAGATCTTGAGTTCCAGTGTTGTAAATTTTTATGCAATCTGCGGTATTTATGAGCACTTGGTGGTGTAAAAAACCAAATCATGCAAACTGCAGTCATGAATCCAAGGCCAATTCCCAGGAAGAGTCCGCTCGCATAGTGGGGCAGGGGGAGGATGAGGTACGCGTAGACACACAGGATAAAGAAGCCCAGCGTCTTCACCGGCAGCTCCGGGTGCTGTGTACCTGCATCCGCCTCGTCATCGCTATCTAGAGCCGCGCCCGCCTCTGCCCGCAGCACCTCTGGCTTGAGTGGGATATCTGGGAGTTTATCAGTTTTACTCTCCCCCTCCGTTTCCAAATCAAAGTCCTCAGAATACAGTTCGCAAAACTCTTCATCTTCCTTGCTCACTAAGGCAGATAGAGAACATTTCTCCAGAACTAGAGAACTTGTCTTCAGGCCCAAGTCCTTTAGACTGGCCCCCTGGGAGCTCTTCAGTTCTGCCTCTCTTGCAGGCTCATCCGCAGACTTTGGAGGGTCTCCTCTGGGGATGCTTGGGTCGCTCCCGTGGTCGTCCCCCTCAGAATCGCACTCCTCTTCCTTGATGCTATAGTTGTTATTGCTTTCCAGGTGACCGTTCAGGCTGGACAGATTGGAGAGTTCTGAAGCACTTGAAGATAAGGCTTTGGGCCTATGGCTGCCACTTTCTTCCCCCATAATTTTACTGAGGAGCTGAAAAGGTTCATAGATGACTTCTGAAAGGCGTCTTTTAGTGTCTTCGATTTTAGCCTCCATTTCGGGCACTTTAAAAAAGGAACGTGTATCGGAGGGAGAAGTCAGCGGGGAAGAAGGTGCAGTTTTGGAATCTCCACCTGTGTTTCGTGGCTGTGTGAACTGCTTGAACAGGTGTAAATTCAGCTTGGAGTCTGGTGGCTTGTAGGACACAGCATCTGTCTCCTGCCTGGAGGTGTCTGTGGACAGAGACTTGACTAACGTCTTCATCAAGTGCCTGTGCCTTGGGGGGTGTGGGGATTCTTTTGGCTCCACCTCGGTTGACAGGGACTTCACAAGGCTCATGAAGGGCTTTGTGCTGGAAAGGGTGGACGATGAGGCACTGGATGAGAGGACAGGCGACTTGGAAGGGGAGGACAACGGGGAGGAAGAACTGGTTTTCTGCTCGGAAAGAGATGACACGCTGGGAGAGCTAGCGATAGGCCCCGAGGACGACGACCCTGGGGACAGAGTCAATGGCACTGCACTTAATACTTGCGCCACCGGAGGGGACTCCAGCAGCTTTACAGTGTTCTCGGAGACGGGCAAAATGGCAGGGGATGCCAATAGTCCGTCTGCCAGGATGGGGTGGGCGGCAGGGCCAGTGGGGCCATGATCACCCCGGGGTTCAAAGTAAAGGTCTTCCTTGGCTTCAAGTCCCGTTACAATGTTTTGGTCATCCAACCCCTCCTCGAGGTACTCTCTGAACTCCTCCTCCTCTTCCTCCTCTTCCTCCCCGGATGCCGAGAAGTGAATGGCGATCGTGTCTCGGGACACAGACCTCTGCACGTGTACTCTGGGGGCTGATGGTCTGGGCATGTCAGTGGTTTTCTCGGCATGGCGACCATTCAGACTTGTCATTGCTGGCTTCACAAGGGCTCAAGCTCTGCGAAAATAGCAAGAAAACCAGAAGTCAGAAAGTGGTCTCTGCAGGAGACACCGTCACTAGCAAACAGCAGCACACAGGAAGCTTACTTCTCCCGGTGATGACGCTTTCACTTGGCAAACGGCCACTGTTTTTCACTTGAGCAGGTTTAATGGTTTAATTTTCACCAGATAAATTCCAGTTAGGCATTCTCTTTTATGAGCAAACTACACACCAGTGTTACGAATGCCATACAATCTGTCTTATTTTACAACATCTGAGTTATTGCTCCCGCCCTCTCAAATGGATCATTTCTATGAGAAATTCTATATTCCAAGGTTTGAAATACCTATGCAATAGCTAGTGCCAGTGTTACTTCAGAAATCCAACAGGATAAAAGGCAATATCCTGGTGATTTGAGGATCTTGGAACAAAACTTTCATCAATTTCTAGTTATAAAAAGCTAACTCAGGAAGGTCATTGTTTCCAATGCAATTTTCCTAATAATTACTTGGTGTGCATCCCTCACCAACACACAGTCTTACACAACTAAGCAGCAAAGCGTCCGAGCGTTGGTGGGAACTCTGTAAACTACTTCTGTGACACACTGACTTCTCTTTTCCCCAGTGGTAGGTGCCATAAAGTGAGAGTACGTAGACAGTCATGAAGCCTGACCATGTTCTCAGACTTCATAATAAAACCGACATTTCAAACTGAATGCATGAGGCAGGTGACAGAAACATGAAGTACTGATGCTATTACCCACTGCCAGTTGAGAACCCTGCTCTGGCTGTTGAGATGGGGAAGCTATGCCTTCTGCCCTCCTGAGCTTATTCAACAGCCAGCAGAGAGAAGGCAGACATCTGATAAGCTGCAAAACAAAAGACACACACCCTACTCACTGGGTACCAGGCATCACAATAGGCCCTGTGAGGTAAAAATTCACAAATTCACCTGCAGAAACTAGGAGTGAGCTAAAGAGACCAGAAGGGTGGACCTCAGGTGGTCAGTATAGGAGGTAGGACACCCACGTCATCTTTTAAACAGGCTGGTAGCTTATGGTGGAAGGGGCGTGATGAGAAAGAAGGGTCAGAGGCATGAAGGGGAGCAGGGGGCCCTGCCACATGGGTCTGTCTGCATTGTGAGGACATAAATACAAGAGTAGTCATAGGGGGCGGAGAGGGGCAAGAGAGCAGCCTTGGGACTAGGAAATGAGGCTTCTGGAACATCTCCCTTTTCAACTGACTCTCTGGGACTTTAAGACCCCTTTAGGTCCTAGAATCATTACCTGTTAATAGGGGATCAAGAGTTTTTGCAAATCTAAAAGGCTCTTGTTTATGCCTGCAGGCGATTCTACACAAGTCAACATAATATATGTCATCTTCCACAATCAACATTATGTTGCTTGCTTTTTTCTTTAGTTTGAAGAGCTCCTACAGTTAAGGCTTCTGTCAAATAGTCATGTTCAATAGTCATGTGTTGACTTCTGATTCCACTAACAAGATGAAAGATAAACCTGGGGGTGGGAGGAGGACGGTGGGAAACAGTGACCATGGATGACCAGAAATAGGAAACACCCTCATGATGACAAGAATTACAGTTCAAGGGCCCAGTCACAACGAGGACACATCTGAAATGATACATTTTTAATATCAGTACTTGAGAGAAATTACTTTCATAAGAACTTTTCGTAAGAACAAAGTTTTGCCCACACTTCTGCAGGACCCTCAGGCTCTCTGGTCCCCACAGGATCCAGGGGAAGAGAAATGTTCCCTATCGATCAGACAAAGCAATTTAAATTCAAAAGAAGGCAGCAAACTAGAGACACAGCCTCGGGTCCAGAACAAACCTTCCTGTTATCTGTAAGCCAACAGGTTTCTAGGCTTAGTAAGAAAAAAAGTGCTGAACAGAACACATGTTTTTCATTTAACTGTCACCTAGTTTTATAATGGTAATTTTAAAAGAAAATTATAGAGGTAATTTAAAAAGAAAGTTTGGTACTCAATAATTCTCAGTAGGCTAAAAAATAAGTTTCATTTACATTGCTTTAATAACAGAAAGGGCTATCTGTAGGCTCTGCTACGCTGCACTCCACAAGCAGCAGTGGCCTCAAGTAGAGGGGCTGGGGGCACAGGTGCAAATACAGAGAGCACAATTTGGGGTGTTGAACAGTATAAGTGGGTCCTCTGGGGAGCAAGGCAAGAGTGGAAAGGCCTGCCTGCAGTTGAGGGTAGGAGAGCCTGGAAACCCATGGGCAAAGTACAGTCCAATCCAGGGTCAAAGGGAAAAATCTGCAGTTTATCTAGTAGCCTGTGGCCTCAGCAGCCAGACAAGGGAAATGAGCTGGTACCTGCCCTGGAAGGGCCACCGGGACCCACTTGCCCAATCCTCTTATAAACAGTTGGATTCCCTGACTTGTGGATTAAAGGGACCTCGGCTGATCTTTGACGAGACTATCTCATGGTGTGTCAGCCAACAGGATCTGAGCTAGGCCCCACGGAGAAGCTGGGCACCAAGTGGCCAGCTGGTGGCAGGGAAACTGGCTTAACATTATCAATGTTTTTATCATTCAGGCAGTAGATATGGATGTTTGGAGTAAATGCCCTCAAATCCACAAAGTCCAAAGTCTGGCTACATGTCACAGGATTTTTTTAAACAAACCTGCTGTGTGAGGCTAGAGCAGTATTGATACTTTTTAAATACAAGAAAATTTCAGGGCCCTGTTTGCTCATTTGCAGTTGAGGGGATCAGACTAGATCCATAAAGGCTGCTTCCAGGACTAAAACTGTTGGATAACTGAGTGTACCAGGCCCAGGGTCCAGGGTTTAGATTCTAGACAACCATCAAGAGCGCTCCAAGCCCCGCTGTGTGTCCTCCCAATGGCTGATTGCCTGGGATAGCAGAATCAACACCTCTATGGTCATGGCCTTGCAAGACAGCCAAGGTCAAGAGGAAAGAACACTTGACTGTGGCCCAGAACAATTACATGATTTGTTCAAGGAAGGGGCAGGGGAAAGCCTATGCTTTTTACACTGATGTCCTGCTGCCTTTTCTGCTACAGAAGCTGCCTCCTCAAGTACGTCACCTACACCCTTCACTCCTGTGTCCTGGACCTGGTACCCATCCTCTGTGTACCTTTGGCTCTCCCAGGAGCTAAAAGCTGGGTTTTCAATGAACATCGGCATGTGACTAACTGCACTGAGAAATGAAGATCTCATGACAATCTAGTTTCATAAAATGGTGATGGTGACATACCCTGTCCTCTACTCCAAAAATCCAATTATAAACCAGACTTAAAAAAAGACCCCACCTTACTTCCAGTCTTCAAAAATCAAAATGCCAACAAAGGAAATTTCCTTCCCAATGGGTCATCACCTTACAAAGTCCCCAGCAGACCAAAAGACCCTGGGTTTTAAACTACCCCTGAGTCTTGGGAGGGGAAGGCCACACCTATTCAGGAACAGGTGAGACAGAGCAGGGACACTGTCACTGAGATTGGAGGCCCAGGTTCATCCCCAGGTGCCTGGCAGATGCAAACACAATCTCTTCCCTTTTGTCTGAGATCTCAAGTTAGTTTTAGAAATCAAAGTCTTTTTCAAATCAAAGGAATGTCACATTATCCAAGGTACCAACCAAGAATAAAACTGAAAACCAGCAGCAGAAAAAGATGATAAAGAAAAGTACTTTCAATAATAGAATAATCAGACAAAGACCAAAAATAAGGATGGTTCAAGTTGAGCTTAAGTATCTACAGAGGATATTTTAAGCAGGCAGATAAGACTGAAGGATAGCCTGGCAGTCTGGGCATGAGATAAATGCTTGAACAAGAGGGTTGATGAAGGACTGAAAATAAAGGGACAGATGAGAAAGAAGTGGAAAAGACTGAAACAACAGGAGCTGATGGAAGACTACAGAAGAGAGAGAACACAAAAGTCCAAACTGGCTCAAGAGAGCAGGACTTAGTGCCTTGAAGGAAACAGGAGCAATGGTGAAACGTAATAGGTAAAGTAGCCTTCCCTTAAGGGGGGAAGGCTATCCTCGATCATGTGTGTGGGCCCACTGTAATCTCAAGGGTCCTACAAAATAAAAGGAGGAGGCAGAAAACTTAGAGTAGAAGATGTGACAAGAGAATCAAAGGGCAGAGCGAGGTAAGGTGCACACCACATGGCAGCAGCAACCTCCAGAAGTCAAAACAGGCTCCCCCGGAGTCTCTAAGCAAAGGCAGACCTGCCAACGCATTTATTTTAGGACTTCAACCTCCAGAATATAAGACAATGAACTTGTGCTGTTTAAGCCACTAAATTTGTGGTAATTTGTTACAGGAGTAGAAGGAAACTAATAAAGGCAGGTACTCAAGACAATTCACTTAGTAATGTGTTACTCTTTCTCTCTTAAGTAATTAAGATATATTGTTAAAGAGAGAATTTCATTTTGTGCTGACTCTAGTGTCCACTGTTCCAAGCATTAGAGAAATACTGTCATCTGTCTCTATTAATAAAGATCTCTAGGACATACCTCCCTCAGCAACAGTAAGGAGAGCATCACACCATGCATCACAGGGAAATATAGAGAAACAACAAGACAAAAGGAAGAACCCAGAAGATAGAAAAGTGAACAAAGAAAATACGTGGTTTGTTTTCCAAGGTCAAAATTTCACCCTTCAGGTGAACGGATGAAGTTGGATCTTTACTATACACCACAATAAAAACAGACTTGAACTGGATCGAAGATCTAAAGTAAGAACAAAAATTATAAAACTCTTAGAAGAAATCAGGGTAAAGCTTATGGCACTGAATTTGGCAATAATTTCTTGAATGCTACCAAAAGCACAGGCAACAAAAGTAAAACTAGATGGTCCAAGATGGCGGAACAGAGCGAACATGCACTTGTCTCCTCCCACGATCACAACAAATCTACACCCAATGATTAATCTACACAAGAAACCAACTTGGAACCCCAATGAATAAAGCTCCTGCACACAGGATAAAGAGGCAGCACCCCAGTGGATAGGACGACAGAGAGACGCTCTCACTAGGAAGAAACCCCACCTTGGGAACAACAAGGCAAAATCAGGAAGGGGTCTCCACAATATACAACATTTGGACAGTGGAGTGGAGGGTGAGACTAACACCTACACCCAGCCCTATGATGCAGCATGGTGAAGATGAGTCCCTGGAACCCCTGCCTTAGGGCCAGAAAGAAATGAACACAAAAGAACTGAGGGAAAAGTAGAGAATAACAACCAGTAATTAGCAGACTCACTTTTCCTGATACCCAAAGTGTTAACACCAATCTAAACAGTGCTCTGACTCATAGGTGAAAAAATCTTAGCTATCATCTTACAGCATTTGCCTAGGAGGCAGAAACTTTAGGGAACAAACTAGAGTCACTGGCAGGCACCATCTTGGCAACTTCTCCCAACCCTGCAGATAACAGCAGGGAGGGAGTCTTCTTGGAACCCACTCTCCATACTACTAGACCCTAAGGTTGAAACCTGATGAGAGCTCCACCCAGCTCTGGGAAGTAACTAACCCAGCTGGGGGTGTATAGACAACAATCAACAGGGCCTATCTCTAGCAGACAAACAGGCCCAGCTTCTGCTAGCAAGCCAGCCATGCCCCACAGACAGCAAGCACCCCATGGACCTCCCAAAGTATAACCAGCCAGCAGGCAGGCACCTGTTGTATTCCACTACTGGCCCACAGCACCCCATGCGTGGCCCCTACCCCCTGCAAGGCCCAACACATGGTCATTCCCAGTTGCTGTGGCATAGATCCAGCTACCAGACCTCTTGGGTCTGGGCTTATCTGACCACTACCAGTAGCCCAGCTACCTCCCATAGCTTGGCTAGTTACCTCTAGCAGCTAGCCACTAGCTTAACACTGCAGGCAGCTGCTGACGCTGTACCCTACTGCCAGCCCAGTGACAGCAGGTAGTCTTACGAATTTTCTAATAACAGCTGTCCTTCCTACCTCTAGCTGTATTTGAAACAACTCAACCCTGGAGTCCAACCACTTGTCCTCCCACATTAGGACAGCTAAATAGTTTATTATCATTATCATCATTTCACTTCTAATTCATATACTACAGGAGGAAGTGCTAGAGGAAGGAGAGGGGGTGGAGGGAGGCAAGGAGCTCTGAGAAAACAAACTTGACTGAAAATTGAACTAGTACCCAGATACAGAGAGCACAGTAATACAACATCTTAAGAGGCAAGTATGGCTTGGAATATGCTTCACTTCTCAGGAGCATCCCTAATCCCTCCAGATTGTTATTAAAAGTCTCTGTCTTCCTAAAATTTGGCTCTTTAAACAGTTGCTGCCTATAGCGAGCTTGAACCTGAAGTATGAGCTAACATGGGTTGTGTTAGTCTATAGTTTTAATGCAAAAACTTCTCTTGGCAGAGGAAAAAAAAGCAAGCTGCACTGTATTGCAGAGGATGTCTTAATGTCTCTTACCCATGCATTTTTAAATAGAGGTTGGTTTGATAAAAAGGAAAAAAAGAGGTCTTAAAACTCCATATTTTAACCTGGATGTTGCAGAGGACAAGGAAGCCGGTCAAACCAGTCACAGTAGTAGGGCCTGATCCAGCCTCAAGTGCATCTTCACAGCTATCACTCTGTTCATTTAAATTCAATGAAGCAGCTGAGAATTGCCACCAGCCATTCTAATCTGTTAATACTCCACCTTACAAACAAAAATCAATATTGACATTGTAGATAATGAACTAGCTCTAGCCTTAATTTCATTTAAAAAAAAAAAAAAAGAAAGAAAGCAGTCTTCTTTCAGTACAGACAAGTCTCTCAAGGTACTAGAAACCCAGAACTCCTTTCCCATTAATTAGCAGACGTCCAGACCCACGTTCAAATCTCTTCCAAACCATCAAGGTTGGGTATGGCAAGGCACAGGCCCTCCTGCTTCAGCCACTGCACTTTCATGAGGAAGGCCCATCTGGGAAGAGTGCCACATTCTTGGAGGAATAGGGTGTCCCAAAGCATCAACACAATTAGAATTTTGCTTTATGGATAGCTAGGTGGTTCTAATAATAAATCCCAATTCAGTTCACGGTAGCTCAAATTCAAAATCAGGTCAAGTCTCCAGCACAACTGTTCAAGGCCTATGGAAGTTTATAAAAAATAATGCTGGTGCCATCCACTGGGTGGGAACTGTAGGGGCCAACATCAGTTGTCTGTCCCTCAAATGGATGTCAATATTTGTGTAAAAGCAAAAATCTTAAAGTAATAAAAACTCAGAACAAGTATGCCCACGTCAGATGAGGCTCATCAAGAAATGCAGGAGTGAAAAAAAAATTTTAAGGAGAAAAGTGACTTTGAAGGAGTCAACGTGGAGAAAGAGCATCGTAGATCAGAAACTCCAGGACACAGAGAGGCACTGAGATGGCCACAAGCCGGCTATGTTTGAGCAAGAGGAACTGTTACATTAGGCTGTGCTGGGGGACCAGGGAGGATAACTAATATATTTTAATTCAGGGGCAGGAAACCCATTGTTCAAAACCTTTAAAGCTGTGTTTGGACTTAAGTCTTGGGAAACAGAACCAATATGTAGGTTCTTGAGAAGTTTGAACATTGGGTATAAAAATTTTGATCAGGTAAATGAAAATCTCAATCTAGGAGATTGTGGTTCTGAAAATTCAGGAGGATGAGAAGAAAGTAGTGGTTGTAGTCACAAAACAGCACATTTTCAAAAGCTGGTGTTCACAGGGTCAAAAGTTAATGTGTGAGTTTGGTGTTCCTTATCGAGTTAATTTTTGTAACCATTTCAAAGTTTGAGATTATTTCCAAATTAAAAACAACAAAAGCAAGGTCCCTAGCCACTGTTTGGTTTGCAATCTGTTATCATATATTGCTCCCTTCCCTCCTCCCTCTGGGTCTAGCAGTCAGAATTATCAATTCCAGTGATAGGTAGTAAAGCAGTGAGGCCACGTTTTATCGTCCTGTTCCTTACTTTTTTTACTTTATTTTGAAATAATTTTAGACTCTCAGGAAGTTGCATAAGTAGCACATGGGACCTTTCACCAATCAGTCCTTAAATTTTAACACCAAATTTTTAGGTCAGATAAACCCCAAGTTTAAGAAAGAAAAAGTAAGTTTGAGCCACAGACCACTAGGTCACTCCTGTAAGAAAAATGCATTCCAGCTGGCAGAGTAAGGACTTTCTAATGGTCTTTAAGTTTTTTTAAAGATTCATTTAGTTATGCATACAAGAGTTGGGGTACAGACCAGAGTTGCAGGAGGTGAGAGGATTCACCAGAGACAGAGTGGGGAACAGAATAGGCAGACTGACTGAAATACACTGCTGAGGGGAGCAGCGGGTGAGGCAGGAGAGGTCTGCTGCACCACGTGGGTCCCCTTCCTGGTCGGGGATCGAACTCACACTGCTGTGCAGAAAATGCTTCACAGTGCAGTGCTCAAGCTGCTGTGCCACCAGGGAGGCCCCCTTTCTTAAAGTTTTTAATGGTCAAACTGACAAAGGTATCAGCAATAGAAATTTTCGAGTACATGAGCAGGTAATTCAACCAAAAGCTCAAATGGTCAATAAAGAAATAAAAAACCCCCTTTACTAGAAACAACGAAGAATGGAAAAACAAATCAATGAAGTAATTTCTGTCATCAAATTCCATGATTAAAATATAACGTGACATTATGTTTGGCACTAGTGGCTAGAACATAATTAGCAAAAGTTTTTCTGAAATAAATTTTGTGGTAACTGTTATGCACCTTAATGGTGTTTATCCCTATACACACACCAAGCTAAAGAGGGCAGGGAAGGGTACTAATACTAGTTTTCTCCATATAATAGGTTTACCAGTTTTACCAATTTTTTTTATTCTCCACATTTAGGTATTTTCAAATACTTTTGCGATTTGCAAAGAAAATTACATGTAACTGCATGTCAGGTTTTAAAATGTAGTCACATCTTCAAAATATAAAATTGTGCTAGCCCACTCACTATACCTTACCCACAAGAAAACTAGGTCAAAGATTTGTTTTTATAAAATGAGCCACATCACATGTATATAACCTGCTTTCATCCTCAAGATGACAGAGTGAAATGATCCAACATGTGGGTACCACCAACGTCTCTGGCTTCAGTTCCACCAACTTGGTAATTGATCCTCATGCAAATCATTTACAGAACCCAGCTTCAGTTTCTCCCTCTGTACATGGGAGTGGAAAGAGTGGCAGAAAGTAAATAAAACTATTTATGTGAAACAATGAGCATGGTCCCTGCTACAGAGTAAGCATTTCCTAAATGTTAATTGTTTTTATCAGCATCTCCTCAAGTCAGTAAAGGTTCTTCCACACATAATTTTATTTTTTAAAGACTTATTTATTTATGCATACAAGAGCTGGGGTACAGGCCAGAGGTGTGGGCGGTGAGAGGATCCACCAGAGACAGAGTGGGGAGCAGAACAGGCAGATTAACTGAAACACACTGCTGTGGGGAGCAGCAGGGAGGCAGGAGAGGTCTGCTGGGCCATATGGGTCCCCTCCCTAGCCAGTAGCAGGGATCCAACTCACTCTACAGTGGCTGCAGTTTGCTTTGCAGTGAGTTGCTTAATCCACCAGGGAGGCCCCCACACATGAATTTAAATAGTTAAAATAATCCAAAATGTAACCATTTCAACACAAGCTACTACTTCAAATTTTCTGTTGTAATGCTACACTGCATTATGATGTTATACATAACTTTTCACAGCCTCTCTAGTTATTTCCTTGGGAAATATTTCTAAACTGAAACAACAGGGGCAAACACCATAAATATTCACTTCAATTAAAAATTTTTAAAAATGATAACTTAAAGCTCAGGAGACTAAAAAAGATGTAAAGAAACGGTGAAATTTTTTCTTGCTCCCCCTAAAATCAACTATTTAGACTGTTCTTTCAATTCCGAAAGCATTTATAAATACACACACACACACACAGAGCTGACTTTGGTTTTCACTTTTAAAATAAGATCATACTACAGCTTTGCCGTTTGTTTTCCATGTACTAGCTCTTGGACTTTATCCTTTGCCCCCTTCCCCCATTAACTGGTCACTCATATTTCATACCCAAGGGTTTTCTTATTCATTTTATGCATCCTTGATAGAGAACACATTCTTTACTGAGGTATTACAAATATTTTTCCTCATCCCTGTTTTTTTTTTTTTTTTTGCATAGAAGTACTGGGGTGTAGGTCAGAGGGGCAGGGGGAGTGAGAGAATTCACCAGTGGCAGAGTGGGGAGCAGAACAGGCAGATCAACTGAAATACACTGCTGAGGGAAGCAGTGGATGAAACAGGAGAGGTCTGCTGCACCATGTGGGTCAGCTCCCTGGCCGGGGATCAAACTCAGGTCCTACTGGTGATAGCATTGAGACTTAACCCCTAGGCCACAGGGAGACCCTTAATTTTTTTTTTTTTTAATATACAAAGTTTTGTATTTTGAGGTACTGAATCAATCTTTTCCTTTAAAATTTCTGGCTTTTATAGCTTCCTGAGGAAGTCTTCCCATTCCATCAGCATAAAAGCATTAGTCTGTGAAATCTTTTAAGAAAACATTGACAAGAGTGTATGTAACACATATTGCTCTCCTTTCCTGAGAATCCATTAGTACCCACTGATCATTCATAATTTTAATTGGTC
This sequence comes from Galemys pyrenaicus, assembly GCA_019455555.1. Lineage (NCBI taxonomy): Eukaryota > Metazoa > Chordata > Mammalia > Eulipotyphla > Talpidae > Galemys > Galemys pyrenaicus. Next base: position 3,964,245 of record JAGFMF010012271.1, read on the forward strand.
ATCCAAACCTCATTCATAAATTGTAAAAACTCTTTGAGAACCTAAAAGAACAAGAAATTAGTCTTCTATTTTCAGTCAGAAACAATACTCTTCATACATGCATCTGTAGATTTAAACTTGAACTAGGGCAGTAAAATCTGCTAAGTATACACTTAGCAAAGAATTTTCTTTACAGGTAAGGAATCTTTTATCTGTACCTTACCTTACAGGTAAGGTGAGGCCCAAAGAAAATAAGAGACGCATGTGAGTGTGAGCATGAGTGAGTTAGTTTAAGGGCGGGAGGAGAGCAGTGGAATTGAATGAAAGGAAGTAATGGGACAAGGTGAGAGAAGGTGACAGGAAAGGAAGGTTTCCCAGAAGTGGTGTTCATGAACTTGCCCTTGTAGACTTGACTAGGTGACCACAGACTCAGAATGGAGACTACATTCCAAATGAAGGACACAGCATGAGAAAAGGGAAGGAGGCAAGAAACCCACAGCCATGCTCAAGACATGTGAGATTTGGGGGTAATGCGTTCCTGGCAGAGGTACAGTCCTGATTGGTCATTGACCACACCTGGTTCCCTCTGAGGGGAACCACTTGCCAATAGGCCTTGTGAGGTAATGTTGCCTAGTCAATTCCACCACCACTATGGATTGTAACAAGGAAGGCCTAGAGAGCAGGGCGGCCTAGTGACATTACCCAGTTCAAAAGTTCTAAGATTTTTGACAATTGTTAACTTGATAGCAAAACCAGTTCCTGAAAATACATAGTGAATAAAACCATAAAGTAGCAAGACAGGAGTCCTGAGGAGAATCAAGACGCTCAAATGACAGTGATGAGCACACCCTTTATATCCCTGAGCCTTGGGTTCTTTTGCCATAAACTGAAGGGACTCTCCTCCACTGTCCCTGAGGAATTTTCCAGAAAGCTCTAAATTCTGTAAGTCTATGTTTCTCTGACTCAATTTCCATGGAACAGAACCTACTTAGAGTTCTACTTTTTTCCATTTTGCACCAGAGAAATTCTTGGCAACTGTTCAAGTCCAGCAAAGGAAACCAGAGTACACTTGAACTGACTAATGAGCCTAAGGCAATTCAGTCAAAATATTTCTCTAACAGTACTAACACAGCTCATCTCACACTAACAGCTGCTTTTAGACCTTTGAACTTGTCTTGCTCAGCCCAGCCACAGAAACATCTCTTGTGGTCATAAGTGGAGAGTTGGCCGAGTTACTAAGAACCGGACAGAGGTAACCACCACTTGTGTGTGGTGTGGCATCAAAAAACACCATCAGTCTGGTTTCCTTAGCAGACCCCGTTGCTCCCCCACCATTGCCAAATTGCACCTGAGGTCCTTCCCAGGCTGCCTTAGCAGCGGCTGTGTAAGAGTGAAGTCCCCTCAGAATTTACTCCACTTCTTCATTCATTCTTACTCTGTGCAAACACCTCTCCAAGCACAACCTCTCTTGGATTCCAACTATTCCATCTCGAGTTCCCATCACTCTTACTCTACAGTACCCTTCATGGACCTTGTGTCCTTACAGGGACATATGTCCATGCCCTCTGGCACAGAAAAACCTCCCTCCTACTCTGCCTCCCTCTTCAAAAATGTGAAAGAGAGCAAGGTTAAAGAAAGGTTGGCCTTTCAAGACCAAACCATCATCTGCCCACCCTCTCTAAATCATTCACACTTTGGTCTACAGCCTGTGGACATCCTGCACTGAGTCACTCCCACCAACAGGAATGTCCACCCCAGCAGGAGAGCATGTGGGGATGAGTGCTGGGTATGGAAGGCTACAGAACCCAGTGAGGAAGTGGCTACAGCATGCATGCCTGCCCATGTTGTTGCTGTTTCTAGGAATTCCTGAATTATCTAATTGATTTCCTGGTTAGATAACATACACACCCTCAACCACAGCCCCCGTCTAACTCATGTGATTCCACATCTAGTCTCTCATGTAGGCCTCAAATTAATTCTGTCTCCCTCTTCCCTTCCTCTGAGCAGAGGTCTTGGCCCTGACTTACAGGAAAGTGGTATGAGTTGCCCTGTAGTCTCCCATGCTAGTCATGGACACTGGTCACTATTCTCATCCCTTGGCTAGAAATTCTATTACTTGTTACTCTCTACCCTCAGTCTTCCAGGTCCAAACAGGCCTCTCTAAACCCAATGGACGTACTGACCCCTCCTTCTTGCCCACCTCACCTCAACCCCATTTGACTCTCTCATCCATCAAGGGACCATTCTTCTGTCATCACTTTATATCTTAGCATTTCTCTCTGACTTCACCCCTCAACCCCAGCTTCCAGCCCATATGGTTTCTGTGACCAAAAAAATCCCCTTGAAATTCTACTCTCATCATGTCCCTCTATTGTTCAAAAACCTATGTTGTTCTAATCTCATCTAATCTCCCTAACTTTCAGGATCCAAAATAACCCAGTCCTTCTAAATGAAGTCTTGCTTTTCAGTTAAAGGCATTAGCGAGAACATGAGGAAATGTCTTAATTTGTCTAGCAAATGGAGCAGAGCACACAGATAACTTCTAATTAGCATCACAGGAATTTGGTGGCCACTCCCCTGCAGAAGTTAGGTTCCATGTCAGAGGAAAAAGCTACCTTCAGTCAAAATCAGACCTGAGAATCCATTGACTCTCCCACAAATACACATCTTCAGAAAGCCCTGTGGCACCATTGGTCAAGTTCGTGAAACTCTTAGGGTGACTAAAGGCTGGAGCCAGAGGCAGAACAATACAGGCTAGCCATTTACCCTCTGCCCTGAGAAGACCCACAAATGCCTGGCATTGGATGCACAGCTTTCGGGTGCGCCTGCTTGCCTGCAGCACACTCTCTATCTCGTTTTAAATGAAACCTCTGCGACTTTAATAGACATTAATAGACATGTTTGTTGGGAGAATTAAGATGTGGGTAACCAGCACTTGCTGACTGTTTAGCTTTCTGATGTGAACTGGAATCAGATGAGGCACACAATGCCCAGAAAAACCTGGTTGAGAACTCAAACTTGGACATTAAACAGACCAGTTTCAGACTCTACTTCCACTGCTTACCAGTGTGTAACCCTGGACAAGGTCCAGCAGAAAGCCTCTTTTTCATCAGATATAAAGAAAATGGAAATAACAGTGCCTGCCTCACAGGGGCTGCTGGAGGAAAAGACACAGCACTTAGCCACATAAGCTAGCATCATTACCCGCATCTGCAGGGCGTGGGCACTTCTTTCATATCTATGCCAACTGCGCCTGTGACCTCACCAGTCATACTATCAAGGATCAGACAGACAGTTCGTTTCCAGTCTTCTCCAACCACCAGAACTATACTGTCCTGTCTTAACTTCAGACTCAGAGCAGGCAACTGTGATCATCAGACCGACAAACACAGGGGCAATGTGAAAACAGGGAAAGGCGGACACATGATAATACAAAAGGAAAAAGCACAACTTGGAATAACACAAGTACATCAAGTACAACTAAAGCACCATCAACAGGCTCACAGGAGGCTACAGATGCCAAGTATTAATGGCTGCCGCTCTATTGTGAGTTATTTGTTTGCTTTTAGTGCAAAGCTGGTTAAGAGGATCATTTTATAATGAGGGGATGGATGAGTCTCAAGTTTATCAGTCTCTTTCTCTGTCCCTCTTCCATATTGATCATGTTTTCTAAGGTTTTAATAAACAATTTTTAACAGTAACTGGTTAATTCTGTTCAGTATTTTTTCATCTCAATGCTGATCCAAATTTTAGTCAACAATCCACAGGTTTACAACAGTAAAAACCCACATCACTGCCAGGGTGATGTGATGCTAAGAATAGCTGAGAAAGAAAGAAAAAACGATCAATGACTTCATCCTGACAGTGAAGGGGACGCACATTCAAGGCCAACTTAATCCTAGAGGTAGTGAGCATGTGCTGTGAGGGTGAGACCTGATGCTGGCTCTAGTGACAACGTCTAGCATTAAATCAATCCTGTGTCAGAAATTCGTTATGTCATCCACAGCCCGTTAGAACTTGGAATCAGCATGAATCCAGAGTTGAAATTCCAGACAAAAACAAGGAAACATGATGGTTTCAGGAGCTTTTGTGTTTTTATCAGGATAAATGCATAGTTTCTATTAAGCCCTTTGGAATGGCCTTTTGGCTCCCATTGGTTCCTTTCCAGAGGCCAGGTTGGAACCACCAGCCTAGGTCAGGTCCACCTGGCAGACTTCAAGACTCAGTTAAAGTCACTTTCTTAACATTAGTTCTCAAAGTATACAAGCACCCTGGGGCTGGGTGAAGTACGTCAGAAAATTCCAGGTAAGTCTTCACTGTCACCCCTCATCTCAGGGTGGGAAGGGAGCGATTAGAAGGCATATAGTTTTCAGAACCACCCAGCTATCACTGCTTTTGTGGACGGACACACACACACACACACACACACACACACACACGGAAAGAGGTGACACCATCAGGAAATCCATCAGGAGATCACAGTACCAGCTGTTCCCGGCACCAGTAACTAGTTAATCCAGTCTTAGAAGCCACCACTTTAGAGGCAATTGCTTTGTAAAAAGCTACTGCTCTGTAACAACATGAAAATAAGGCATAGCTCCATCAAAGTCAATCAATCAACCACCTCACACATTTGAAATGAGGAACCAGAGGTGGGCCGTGCTTCCAGGGGCACAGGACATAATCAGAGTGAGTTCTGCTCCTGATACCTGATACACTGCCTGCACTGTGTGCCCCTGAAGCTGTGGCCTCCTCTACTGGGCCTGGTTGTGGTCCCTAACCCAGATGCTGGGTACACAGTGGGCCCTACCCTGGGCCCCCACCGCTGCCCATTCTTGAAGGTCTTTTTCACTGCTGTCTCACAGTCCAAAGCAGGACACAAAGTAGAATGAAAAGCAAGGGGAGTAAAAAAGAAACTTGGATACAGAAAGGAACACGTGAAAACTGTTTCCCAGAAAATTAGGGAAAATAAGTATTATTTCATAACCAGAAATATAAGTACACAGCAGGGAATGAAACTGTCTAACCTAATTCTGAAACTACTATAAAACTGATGACCATGCTGGGCGCCAACTGATGTTTCAAAGAAATGAACATTGTAAAGTTATGATCAGGATGTTTTTCTGTTCAGAGGTCCAGTCGCTGCCTAACAGCAGAGTCCTGTCCTCTCTAGGCGATCAGGGCCGAGTTTCTCGTAGGGGTTTCTCTCCATTTCTGTGACTCTTCAGGGAGTACTCTCTGCCAAAGCACACCACCAAAATGGGAAAACTTCCTGGCCATCCATGTGCAATTAGGGTTTCATTAAAGATCACTCCAATAACTCAACACCCAAAGACACACTCCACGGGAAGATGGAGCTAACCTGAAAGAGCACCAGCTCAGAAGCAGCTTCGCTTCAGTCTGGATTTTCTGCTCTGTCAAATGAGGGTTAGGATGGTTGAAATCCCACCCTTCATAGACTGTTAGGAGAAAGGAAAAATGGGGATTGTATTTCATATACAAAAGGTTTGGTCACTGACAGCACAGACACGTTATACTTAGCCCCGCTGTCCTCTCCCCATGGTTATGCTGCAGTAAAGTACTATACCTAGGGAAAATTATTACTTGTTCTCAAAAGACCCTATCTATTTGGCAGTTTTACTGAAATAAAGACGTACAATAACTGCCCTTTTCTTGAGAAAACACGATGTTTTTCCTTCAGAAACTTTGACAGCCATTTAAATTTTCATGGTTAAAAAGACCATTATGTATTGAGCAGCACATGACGTGGTCAACTGAAGAAGCAAGAACAGTTTCTCCGAAGAAAAAAGGGTCAAGGGCCACAAAGAAACAACTGAGACAGCCGTGACCTGTGAGGACTTGTCAGGATTCTGACCAGTTACAGCAGCCTGGTAGAGGGATCAGGCCTCAAACTATTTTACTGACACAACTTGTGGCAGCAGAACAACACAGCAAGGACTCTCTCACCTCCACATTTTCCAGATGAGGAAAAGAGACAAAGTGGTGCAGGCAACTTACTAAGGCTAACAGAGCTGCACTCACACTCCCAGGCCAGTGCTTCACAGCCTCATTCAGGTACTTTGTGGACAAACCAACCCAGCACACTCACCAGTGCAAGAAAAAGTCTTCCAAAATCTGTTGAGGGGGAGCATCTATTCCAGGGACTTAGGTGTGAAGAAAACTCAGGGAAGCTCTGGAAGTGTTATATCTAAAAAGTTGCAGTAATTCACAAAACAGATTAAAAACTCATCTCTCTACTGTAACAGGACTGTCAAAATCAGCAGGGGAAACCAGCAAGTTGTTAAGGGAAGGGAGGGGGAAACTTTAAAGTAAACCACAGCACACAGGCAAGAAAAAAGCCAGCAGGCCTCCACCCGCCCCCAGCATGGCTATCCCTATCCCACCACCCCTCCAACTCACTGCCAATGGATGTAAAATGTTCCACTACATGGGCCATATCATAAAAAGCCCAAATACCGCACACCCCTTTTTGTGTACTCTGGGAATCTATTTCCATCTTTAGGGAAGTGGTCACAATTACCTGGCACTTCACTGAGACACGCAAGACAGTTGAACTCACGTCATAGGTTATCTGGACCTGATGGGTTGGATGATGTGAGGAAAGAGGTTTGTTTTTTTTTTAGATTGATTGATTGATTGTTAATTGATTTATACAAGAACTGGGGTGTGGACCAGAGTTGTGGGTAAGTAGTGAGAGGATTCATCAGAGACAGAATGGGGAGCAGAACAGGCAAATGACTGAAATACACTACGGAAGGGAGCAGCAGGTGAGATAGGAGAGGTCCACTACGCCATGTGGGTCAGCTCTCTGACTGGGGATCAAACTCAGGCTGTAGCAGTGACAGCACTGAGACTCAACCCCTCGGCCATCAGGGAGGCCCTTAAGTTGTTCTTAAGGACAAGCTTTGGCCTTACAAAAAGACCATGGCCATCAAGTCCGGGAATAAGAGGAGACTGGGTTTAGGAGGAACATAAAATGTTCCACTTGGGATATATTCGGAGTTTGACCCTGATGACTTCCAAGGGTGGAGAGCAGAAAGGCAGAAATTTTGGTTCAGTAACTGATACTAACATACTACCACCCAGACAGGAGACAAATGATTCCTCACCAATACCTAAAACTGGAAGGGAGAGAACTTGTTGGATAAGAGTATTTTCTTAAAATCATGAGCTTCTAACAATACTGTGTAAGCAACATGTAAAATAAAACTATTTTAGGAATATCTGCCTAAATTCAACTCTTTAGAAATAATCTTTCAAAAGAAGTTTAATGCTGTCTACTATTCTACACAAAAAGTTCTTCAAATTTTGGCACCCTAGAGCAGCAGTTAAAAAAAAAAAAAAAGAGAAAGAGAGAAGAGAAACCAATGCTTCCTAAAATGAGCAGTGAGGGGTCTTCATAGCACCCAAACTGCTCACTGTGTACACCAATTCACTCAAAGTTCTCAGTTCAGACTAAGAAGATTAACTTTTAGGGAGGTTATGTCCCAGTGACTCAGGACATTCCTCCTGTAATCCTGATGGCTCTAAGAGGGAGAAACGGTGTCTCAATTCCTAAAGGTGAGAACAAAGAAGTCAAGAAACATGCCTACAGCATCACTACTAGTAAAAGGACAGAAAAGAAAATTCAACAGGTCTAGGCAACACCTTTCATGAAAGCCTAAGACGAGGAAAGGGAAGAAGGAACTATTTCTCAGTGCCAATTCTCTGCAGTAGAGGCTGAACTTAGTAGTGTTTATTATGAAAAGATTTTTCTGTGATCACTTGCCATCTAGCAATTACAATCTCAGCCTCTAGATAACCTTAATTTTTAAAGACTTGTCTTTATCAATTCAATCCCTTCTGCCTTAGCTTCTTAAAGGGTTTTACCTAGTCAGACATAAAAATCCCAAAAAGCTCTTCTAAGCTTTAATTATAATTGCTTATACAATGTGAATCAAACTCTAAACTCAATCTGGAAAAAAATGTTTTCCATCACATGCCTATTGCACGTTTCCAGACAAAACTGTTTCTATTACAACTATAGTAAACAAGCCACCTCTAACTTACAATTTTTCAAAAACCTCTTATTCTTAAGCCAAACTCAGAACTTATTTTCCTAAGGATACAATGCTATGAAGTAAACTTGCCAGGCCACAGAAGTTTCACGACTCAGATGGTCAGCCAAGGATTCTATGCACGCTAACAGGAAACAGAACAGTTCTCACAGATGCCACGCTTGGCACTAATGAGACAATTGAACTCATGACAACTGAGGGGGAAACTCAAATTACTAAGGACAGTGATTATACAATGTTTACAACTGTAAAGGAATGTCTGATATGCTAGAGCTACAGAGTTTAATTTTCCTTTAGGTTATTTATATAAATGTAACTATGTGTATGTACAGATATTGTGTCTGTGTGTGTGTGTGTGTGTGTATAAATCTGTCAACAAATGTTTTAAGTCTTAAGCCTCCAGCTACCTGAGACAGCTACCCAGCCCACTACAGCCAGCCCTGGCCCAGGCTCGGGTAGGCCGCTAACTAAGCTACCAGGGAAGGTGGCTGAGGTGATACTGAAGAGTAGAGTGGAGCTTGAGTTAGAAAATGAAGAAGGCAGCAAGGGACAGGCAGTCTCAGACAGACTGGGTGCAAACTCTAGCTCTGTCTCTCGCTAGCTATATGACCTCAGGGAAGTTACCCTTTCCTGTGTGACCCTTTCACAGTTTCAGTTTTTCATTCACAAAATGAAAGGAGAGGGAGTCTGCCTCACAGCATCTGTGATCACCCCCTTCCCTCCTGGAGAGCAAGCAATGACAACAGGATGTCTGAGGATTAAAGAAAGATGTGTGGCAATGGGTTTGCTGTGCGCAGCCCTATTCCTTGCACCTGGACTATGGAGTAGCAGGAATAACTGCAGGGCTGATTAACAGGTTATATGTGTGAAGAAAAAAAAAATGTCCTGAACAGCAGCACTATCATTAGCAGAAATATACTGTTTCCATTATTTTAAAATTTTGTGATTCAGTGCTTAAAAATGAGATTCAGGGGAAAATAAAAAACAAAAACCTTAGGCCAACAGCTGCTACCCCGTCAGCCTATCCCCAGGCCTCTGCATGAGAGATGCAGGGCCCAGCTCGGGTCAGCCAGCCTCTGGATTTGATGTCCATGCTAGGGAAGGCATTCAGGTGGTCACTCAAACTGGTGAAGGGTTGGTTTCTTTATCCTGAAGAGCGTGGGCATGTTATGACTGAAGCTAGTTTTAACAGCCAAGCCTGAAATTAACCGGAGTGAAGGGAGACAGTCTGCTCTGAACCATGGCCAAGAGGACAATGGCAACTTCATCTCTACTCTGTTCTTGGTACAGGAAAACCGACAACGTCATGATCACTCTCAAAAGGGGAGGTCCCTAACACCAAAGTCCTGACTCCTCAAAAAGTCCTTCAAATTAATCGGTCAGATCGCTGCAATGAAGCCTCACTGACTCCACAACCCCAAAGATGACGGTTAGTCCCAAGATGGGTTCTAATAAAGATAATAGCAGATTTCAGTTCTGATGTCACCTCCTCAGAAAGACCTTTTTGACCATCCTATTCTGAAAAAAAGGCCTCCTCACTCCCTCATTCTCTTCATTTTTCAAAATATTGCCTCCTGAGGTGTTGTACGCCTACCTGCTGGCTGCCTGTCACCTCAGAATACACTCTCTATGTGGGTAGACACTTGATTTATTCACTGCCATGCTGCAAATGCTGCCAGACTAGGCCCGTAAAATACGAATGAACAAATAAATACTATACTTAACACCTAAGTAACCTGTTTGTATCCTTTTCAGATAACACCACATAATACAGAAGATAAAGTATCATTTACAGTTAAGTGTATTTTTAGAAACCAGGCATTCGGTTTTAGCTCTAGAATCTGCAGTACTGTAACACTGTTGCTATGGGAAAGTGAGGTCTGACTTAAAACCCTAATCATTCCTATTCAATAGTATCCTTTCCAGGAACACAGCCTTCCTTGCTGAGGACTAAGCAAGCTTGCGTTTTGAATAATGTTGTGTCTGCTGGGAAATGCATCTCTCTTCCCAGTCCAGCTACTGTCTCAAAGAAAAATATCCTTCAGAAAAAGGGGGAATGCTACTGGGTGCTGGAACCACCTGGCTCTGGCTTGTCTCGGTGCAAAGCCCCCTGCAAAGTACAGCAGAGAATCTGAACCCAAAACATAAATCCCATACATGCAGTTTTCATAAGGTACTGTCTTAAAAACATTCTCAAAATGGAAGAATTGTGAAATCATGTCATGCATAATAACGCAGATAGTTATAACTAACATAAAAAACTATTTATCAAATAAATTTCAGGCTCGAAAAACCGTAGGTCAAAGGCTGTCAGGTTTTTTTTCCTCTAAGGGGAAGAAAGTACATGAATAAGAAGGAAAGTAAACGTTGAGTTGGTACTGCTTTTTCAAAAATACTCATAATAAACTGCCCTTAGACAGGAACAAAAGCCCCTGACAGGAAATACAGGCCCCAGCTCCTAAGCGAAGTAGGCAGTTGCACCTTCCCAAAAGTACTACTGTCAGATAGTACAACTCTCTCAAAATGAGGCCAGGCAGCGTGTTCCAGTCCTGCTAACCCTACTGAGAAACAACCTACAAGCTACACTCCCCAGGACACCCGGACTCCACAAAAAACCGTATCTGTGCCCGCAGCAACACCTAGCATTCTCTTCCATCATTATTATTTCAATCATTATTTTAAACCAAAGACTCTTTAACATGCAAAACTGAGTCTAGATGTACATGTCTGGTTTTCTGAGGAGAAAGTTCATAGTATTCAGACTCAACAGGGTATAATGTCCCTAAAAAGTTAAAATACCCCTCTTTCTTTTAAAGGGCAGGAGAACTTGATCCTTTGGATTACTTGGGGACATCAAAGTTTCACAGAGCCACCTCTGATAAACTTTCTGTCAAGTTGAGAACTATTTGGGATCAGACACTTTTTCCCAGGAAAAATAGTAGGAAGCCAAAGTACTAGCCACCATATTTTTTCTTGGGGTGTTAGAGAGGTCCAAGTTGAGGAATGATTATTGAACTGGCTTTGCACCTATGGCCATCACTTTGCCGCTTCATCATGAGTTACTATTTGTTTCTCAGAAGCACATTATTTTATTCAACTTCCTTAGAAAGATCAAAATTAATGTTGAGTCTTCGATGCCTCAGTATGTCACTCAAAATGCAGGGCACATCTCCACGGAAACCTTCCTCCCAGGCATGTTTTTTCTTCAACTGAGTGTTTCTACATCAAAACATAACCCTTGAGTCACTCACTGTACCCAATGTTCTCTGGCTGCCTCAACCAACTGTCTTCCCAGATATTTCAACATCCCTTAAGAATTAATACATATACATTTCCTTTCCCATTTAAAAAAATTTTTGCTTTGACAAACTCTTGCTCTCTATGAGCTTTTTTAACCTAAAAATTTAAGAATCGTAAGAATGCAAAAATACACATTTCATGAATCCCACCAACCCAGCTGCTAGAGCCATGTGATCACCCACCCTCTGTCCACAGCCATGAAGAAAGTCACCTTGTTACTCTGAAAAATCTCACTTTCATTCAAAGTCTACCCATTGCTAATATTTTTTTTTGAAAACTACAGCAATTTTTGGTCTTTTTCCCAAAATGTGGTCAAAGGTACACGTAAAAGAAAGGCTGAAAATGATTGTTTTCTTCTTGCTGTCCTGGACTACAATCTTTTCTCCCATTTCTTCTAAACCAAAAAGCACTATTCTATTTGGAAAATAGCTTTAGAAAAAGGTGCCTTTACACTATTATTTCCAGAACTGCCAAATGTACAGAAGGAGAAATTACATCTGCTGAGAAAATTGCAAAATAATTTCTAACTCTATTTGCTGTAATTTGACAATTCTGAGTCTAGAAAATGTACCACTGTGAGATATCTGAAAGCTATTATCCTAATTGAAATCTATATAAATGGAAATAGTTCCCTTTCAAGTCACATAAAAGCATATAGAGACCAGATATCCTTCATGCTAAATCAAATGATTGTATGCCAAAGCAGTAAAGATTTTAGCCTCAAAATACAGTAACCATTGATCAGGGCATATGTAAGCGCTGATCTAGAGACCTTCAAATGCTGACATACATACAAAATGAAGTACTGAACAATGCTCTTAAACAACAACCAAAAAAAATCAGGAAAAGCTGACCTGTTCTAGCTGAGTTCCACTCCCAAGTTATTGTTCTCTACAAGTTTTCTGTCTACTTTTCAATACACTGAACATTTCACTTCCTGTGTTCATAAAAAATGGAGAAGATAACCCCCGAACAACTGACATAGGAATGCACTACATTTTTTTTGGTAGCTTCCCCTTAACATCATTCTGTGTCAAAGAATGTAAAACAACTAGAATGGGAGGGGAACCCACAGGTCCAATGGAGAGCAGTCCCAAGCCAGTTGACATTTAAAGACTATGGCAAGAAATAACTGACCCTCAGATCACTTTGTACCAATGCCAGTAAACTTCACCGTATTTAAAATTCACAGTGCTGACTCTTCATTAATGTTAGATGAATTTCACGGTAGGTTTTTCGTAATTACCAGCCACTTGCATTGCTGGCTCAGAGAAGGCTCCATCAATGCAGAGATCCAGTTTCCTTAGCAGAGCCACAGATCACATGCCCACCTCCATGTGAAGCCGTGCACAGCAGCAGCCCAAGGAACCCTTCCTCTCCCTTCAGGCCAGATCCCAAACCTCCAGACCACAGGGGGAGAAGTTCAGAGAAAGAAAGAAACTTCAACTACCAAAAGTAGACTGTCACCTTTGAGCATAATTTAAGTTTCTGTTAACAGGGTTCTGTTGCCATAATATGTTACTTTACATATGTATGTGTTACTTTAAAATGTGGCCTGCGCTGGAAGAATGGTCTTTCCAAAAGCAAGAACATGTCTTTACTGCCTCTAGCAAAAGTGAACCATAAAGCAGAATCACACTATCACGTGCAGAGTTTGACAGCACAGGACACATGAGGTCCTGGGGGAGAAGATGTGCTTGATGTGTGTAGGTGGTATGTGCCCGTGCCCAGCCGCAGGCTGCAGGAACACACACTGCACATGTGGGCTAAGGCCCCAAGACCCAGGGCCTGCAGGATGGGGAGGAGCCACTATCCAGAGCTAAAGGGCTGGAAGGGTTAGCGCATCCAGTTCTGTCTACCTCAGCACCCCACTTCTAAGACAAGAATGACCAGCTCTAATAGTAAAGCCAATGACAAGGCACAGGTTGCTCTAGGATGAGTAAAGGAAAAAAGGAGGAAGGACAGGTGATACAAATGATATAAACTCAAGGAAAATGAAAAGAGAGGCCCTGAAGGACTTGGAGGGGGGTTTAACTAGTTTATTAATCAAAAGAAATTGACTAAGGAAACCTCAGGAGATAATATCCTGGCACAGGGTACCTAGCTTGGAGGATACATGTATCCAATACTCTCCCTATAAAGGAAGTCTCAATTACGAATTTGAGGAGGGGTTAGGGGCCAGCAGTGAGGAAAGAGAATCTCGGGGCCCCAAAATAACCTGCTGATAATATGACCAGTGAGGGAAAGCCAGGTCTGCATCATGGACTCCCACCAGCTAGGAACCTGCCGTCTGGGCACCAGATTCTTCCCTACTGTGATTCGGTCCCTTCATTCTCCAAAGCTGACTTTCAAGCCTTTAAATGAGATGTCAGACAGACGTTAGAGTTGGAGTTCTTCCCTAGCCTTTCTCCTTGGAGGGCTTCTCGAAAGTCTGACGTACGCAGATACTACAAAAACATTACTAAAAGGACAGTGTCTGAAGTGGGAAGCAGGCCAGTCAGTGGGGTTTTTACTGTGTGCACAACTGCAACACCACCCAGGCTCAAAAACAGGGTTTATTTAACAGGAGATTAGGGAAAAGGAAAGAGTTTCTAAGACCACGGCTGCCCTGATCCTTCACACTAGTTTGTGTCCAGGATCCCAAATAAAGTATGCTTGTGGAAGATGAGGTGACAGACACTGCAGCAGCTCACAGGCACTCTGAAAGTCTGAAGGCTGGGGTTGGACACCGGACTGAAAAGCAACAGACTCAACAGCACTAAGAGAACAACTCTGTGAACTGCTGCACACACCAAGAACAAACAGCTCTTTGAGACACTGGGTCAAGGTCATTGGTCGTCCTTGTAGACAGGCAATGTCAGAGGCAGGGCTGGAGGGAGGTGCAGAGTCCAGAACTCTGTAAACGTCTGTAGAGGCCTGGAGTCCAAAGGCCTATGAAGGTCGTCCACTTGATGCTTCTCCCTTTTGGAGGCCATCTACTAATCCTGCTTCAAAGGTGGTTGGTCCAATGACTCTTTCCGTCTTCAGAGGCTGGCTGCTGACTGACTCAAGCTGGCTCTTGCTCTACCTTATATCCTCTTAAGGCTCCCACACTCTGTAAGCCTCACTGCACTATTACCAATCCTAAGTGTCTGGACAATTCAGTACCAATCAGCTCATTTTCCATTTTCAATCTGAAAATTAACTTAAGGTTGAGTATCAGCTATAGAGTTTGAACCTAACTGGTCCATTTTGCTTGAACTTGATTGATCCATTTAAATCAAACCTGATTGATCCTAGAATCAGATATAAAAGTGAAAAAGCCCACTTCTGCCTAGACTGACCAGCACTGAAGTCAGGGTGCACTTTCACCCCTACACACACACACACACACAAGACCGTACATTAACTTTCAAGAGAACACAGACTTTACATTTCTTCCCTCCATCTCCCAAAGTTAAAAACCCCATGCAAATAATTCATTTCACTGTTTAGAGTAAAAGGGGTAGAATTCAATCTGCATCCTTCTGGGTGATGGTTGAACAGTATTTTGGGAGTTTGGCTTGGACAGAAAAGAGGTTTGGAGTGAAGCCCTGTTTCAGGAAGGGGACAGTTCTCTAGCGTCCCCAAAGCGCCACTGGTAATTTTACTTCTGGAATCAAAACTTCAATGGGAAAAAAAAGCCACTTACTTTCTAGACACTCTACAAATAACCAAACAATTTTTTAAAAAAATTAAAATTCGAAACATACTTATAGGCTTACTTAAGTTAAAAAAGAGAAAATTGGCACACTGACTTACTAAGTTATTAATCTGGGAGAAAAATATCTAATTAACCATTTTATAATTAAGAATTTATCATGTTCAGTGCTATTCAAGAGGTTAAAACAGTGCCTTAAGATTCTTCAACAACCTTCCTTAAAAGAAGTAGCAAAATGCGTAAGAGCTTCATTTAAAAGATTCACAAAAGACGGACTTTCATCTCAAGAATATGGACCTGCCCAGGACAGAACCCAAGCTCAGCCACGGTCTTCCCGGCAGTGTCATCTGCAGAAGGCCCAAGGGATCACTGGCCACGCAGCCCATATTAACACAGCGTGCTGTATGCCCTTTCTCAAGCCTCAAAGAATTTCTCTTTAAGTCATCAGAGTGTTGGAAGAGGGATTGCAAAGCCAGTTTCCAGTCCCCTGTCTGTCTGGCAGGGTAGCTCCTGCGCTGAGCAACAGCAGCTCACCTAGGAGAGATGGCAGAGACTACCCTACATGACAGGCTTCCATTAAAAACCCACAGGGCTGAACGAAGTACCTGTTCTGCCTTACTGTTGCAAAAACAGGAAACAAAAAACTTCTCATTTCTACTTTAAGTATCAATTTGCGCATCTGTATAAACAAACTCCTAAAATAGAAAAATATGGCCCCCTAATCCCACCTTTTGTCCTTAGCTTGCTATAAAGTACCAAAAATAACCAATCACCCCCTCCATCTCTGTGCTTACTCAGCATAGTAGGGCTTGAGGGTATAGAGTACCCCACTACCTTGTTGCAGAAGAGAGCCAGGGAGGAGCAGGAGAGCATTTCTGGGAGAAGAAATCAAGGATAATGTGTCAATTCTGATACAGAACACAAAATGGCTAAGATTCTTACCAGGCCACAGTAGACCACAGAGTTCGTTTTGGAAATAGCTAAAACCTACAATTACTGGAAGACTTTTTTTTTTAGATTAACATTCTAAAAGTGTTGATCTCTGAGAGGGCCTTTTGATCATCTGCCCCAGAAAATTCTGAGTCCTGTACTTTCTACCTTTGCTCCAAAACAATTCTATTCCATAATTCAGAATCTATGATGTGTTTTTTTTTCTTTCCATAAGATCTTTGTACCACACATCAGACTTCATAAAATAAAACTAATTTCAGGCTACTAAACTCTGCCGATACCTCTCTTGATCACTATCAGCTTTAAGATGAGAGTGAGGCTGACCAAATGAGTCTGGCCTCTGGCTCGGAGCATGATCAATAGTCATTTCTATTGGGAGTTTTAGCCTTAAAAAAAAAAAAATAATGTTCTTGCTGTATTATTAACCTACCCCTTCAGGATCAAATGCCACTCATCATAGCCCCGCAGACATTAGCCTGCCCTAGGAAATTAAAACAAAAGCAGCTCCTTTCTCGTGGGTTTTCTTCTGCTCTGACTTATTTTCCACCCATCTTGCCTCTGAACTCAGCCAGGGCAAGCAGCATAACTGTCCCTGAGGACAGCTCCCTTCAGACTTCCCAGCATGAGTGCTAGAGCTTCTACTCTTGACTCTACAGGAGGAAGAGATGGATGGGAAACCAAAGAGGAATCACATCAAATTAATCATTGCTGTGGACTAACATTCATGAGATCACTTCTAACAGGCATGGAAATTGAGGACACCACAACGGCTCCTGATGCAGTTTGGCGGGGAGCAGTTCCATCATTTGATCAAAGGAAACAAGATAAGGGAGGAGGCATGCAGTCCTTTGGAGCCAGCCCCCCAAACACCAGCTCTGAGCTTATTTCCAGGCAGCAGTCTTGGGGTCCTCACCCTCTGGATGGTTTTACCCTGTCCACACCATCAACTGACTCTTTCTTATTTGTCATCACTAGGTCCAAGCAGTGCCACCCTGAAAACACACACACACACACACACACACACACACATCCTCTTCTTGACCTCAGATGTAAAAATATCAGCAAGGTAGGGTTAGAATTTACCACATGGTGGGCCTCCCTCGTGGCGCAGCAGGTTAAGCAAGCACTATGAAGCAAACCGCAGCCACTGCAGCATGAGTTCGATCCCTGCCCCTGGCCAGGGAGAGGCCCCACATGGCACACAGCAGACCTCTCCTGCCTCGCCCGCTGCTCCCCTCAGCAGTGTTTCAGTCTGCCTGTTCTGCTCCCCACTCTGTCTCAGGTGACTCCTCTCACCTGCCTGGACTCTGGCCTGTACCCCAGCTCCTGTATGTATAAATAAATAAGTCTTAAAAAAATAAAATAAAATATGCAAGCACGTAAGCCCCTAGATTGGAAACGAAAAAAAAAAAATTTACTACATGGTAACATCTGCTTCAAACATCTGCCTATGTCTCCAACATCTGCCTAGGGGCCATTTTAAAATCTTATCTTTGGGAGAAAAACCTCGCTTGCCCAGTCTGGCCACCAGAGCCCTTACAATGACACAATCACCCCTTCTTTCCAACACTGAAAAGGTGAAAAGCTTCCCAGCAGCCCCCTGTGATCAGTGCAGAGTGACTCTCTCATGGGTTGCTTTTAGGGTCCAGTGTGCTCATACTACTTTGCTCCATTCTAATCTTCCCAATCACCCAATCACATCTACCTGGCATCTGCCTGTGTGGTTAAGGTGCTAGAGCCCAGAGGCCTCAGCGGCTCAACCCCAGGCATGTGGTACCCAGCCCCTCCTCTGTGGTGTTCTCCACCAGTCTGGGTGCCAGTTTCTACTAGAGAGCTCCTGGGCACTGCCCTGGTGCTTACACTGTTGCTCAGTCACGCAGGTCTCTGCTCTGGCTCAGCATTTGTCCTGTGTACTTTTCTCTTCCATTTCCTTAATATCCAGCTTTAAGTCTTCTGAACCAGACCTGCAAGTCTCAGAAAACATCACTCTGGCTTTCATGAAATACCTCTTCTCTGGTTATGAGAGGCAATGATCTAAGAAACTAGTCCTTTCCTTGCAAAAACATCACCTAGGAAACCGCTAGCAACATCCCATATCTGTTTCTTCTTTCAGAATCATAATCATAAATGTTGTAGAAGAAATAGACCCACGATCTCCACCTCAAGTCCATTTGCCGTTTACCACCTAAAATTCCCTGTGAAGATTCAAGTCTCCCTCAATCTTTCCCCAAGACGGATGGATCTGACAGGCACTGGCAGGCTCCTTCCCTCATCTAGGAGTGGGTCTCCGGAAGGGAGTAAGCCCCCCATCTGCAGGGCCATGTCTAAACAGTGTTATCTGCTCTCTGCTCCCCTTATATATAGAGACTCCCACTAGCAGGAGGCCTCTTCCCCAAGGTACCTCCAGAATTACTTGCCAATACTTACTGCCCACAGTCTTCTTTAGTGCCCACCAGGCATTATTTTGAGGTTTTAAAAAACATTCCTGGGCTTCCTCCCAGCCCAGCCCAGCCCATTTTCTAGTGTACCTGCATTCATTCATTCACCCAACAGACAATTACGAAACTTGTGCAATGAGTCGTGCTAGGTACTTGGGCACAAAACGATAAGCAAAATCAACCAAGTCTTTGCCCCTCTGGGGGAAGGGGAAACGCAGAAGCCTGCTAAAGAATAGACTGTCAGATGTGCTATAAAGGACAAGCAGAACAGGCCATGAGTAGATGGGGCAGAGACATTTCCTAAAGAGGGAGCGGTGTGGTGATTCAGTTCCTAAAAGGTCTGTCTCTCTTCCAGACAGGTGCCTCGACTACAGTGAATCTGGGAGAGGGCAGCCGGCTTTCATCACAACATTCAGAATGTGTAGCTTATCCCTGGAGCAACAAGAAGCCTTCATAGGGCTTTAAGCAAAGACCAGCATGATCAGATTGGGAATTTTCGTAAGACCTCTTTCCAAGGGGTAAACAGATTAGAAGAGTAGCAGGTGCTGTGGGGAGAAAGCAGCGAGGCTCCTGTGGTCTTCCCAGCAGAAAGGTGGTTGTTCAGATTAAGCAATGGCAGTGAAGTTGGAGAGGAAAAGAATCATTCTCTTTGCTTAACATCCTTTCATCCAACATTCAACATCCAGAGATGCTAGAAAGAGAAATATCAACAGCACTTGGGGAAGAGCTATCTAAGGATGTGGTGATGGAGGTTTAGCTGTGTCTGCAGTGAAAACAAATGTCAATTACCTCTGGCAGAAAACACCGGCTGCAGGAAACCTCTGTAGCTCAGTTGGTCCCTGGCACCGATTTTTCCAAATTTCTAGATAAACTAAAATCACTTCTCCTTATTTACTTTTAAATCTGTGTCTGAAAAACTGTCATCTACTTTTGAAACATTTATCAAGCATCGACTACAAGCTGGGGATAAAGAGGCCCTGGGCCTGTCTCCTCTACTCCTCTAAATCCTCCTGTCAGAGAGTACAACTCCCAAAGGGCAGGACACTCCCCCACCTCCTGAAAGCTTTGTAAGAGTCACTTCAGACTCTACCTCTCAGAAACATTGCAGAAGGCAAGAGAAGCCCACACCTCTTCCACTCAGAGTCACTCCAGGAGCCAGGAGAGCAGGAGCCAGGAGAGCAGCCAGGAGAGCAGGAGCCAGGAGAGCAGGAGCCAGGAGAGCAGCAAGTCAAGGTTTTTGAGGGTCAAAAGCTCACTCTTAAGAAAGACCATGAACCCCAACAGGTGGTTTTCCTCTATGCCATCAAACTTCTCTAAAATGTTCTGAGTGAGGCTCTATTTCTGAATTGTGCTCTTTCATCTTGTTCCCCAAACTAGTTGGTGCTGGATTCTAGTCTATCCTGTGAATTGATGGCTTTAGAACCCCTGGAGTTACACTGTCCATCATGGCCACATGGGGCTATATAATGAAAATTAATTAAAATCAGATCAAATTAAAACTTCAGTTTTTCAGTTGCTCTGGTCACATAAAAGTGCAGCCTCCATGCTGGGACAGAGTTCCAGAGGCAACCTGGGGTCACTGCATGTTTAATTTGAATGTTTCCTTTAAAAAAAAATACACAAAAGCTTAACACACAAAGACTTTCAACACGTGAACTCTGTCCTCTTCGATTTTACAAGTCAATGCTATAACTGGAACATAGTCTACACCACAAAACACTGCTTTTTAGTCAATTCATAATTTAGACCTTGTGTAAATTTCATCTGCTAAGAATGTTTGAAAATAAGCTTGTGATTTCTTGTGGGGAGGGGAGGGACCATGATTTTCGACCATTGTGAGCGATCTCCCTTCTTTTCTATATACCCAAACTGCCCAAACACACACTGTGTCACATAGTTCACAGTGCCCAGTACACATTGGCCCCATACAGTTGATACTTAATAAATATATAGAAATACTGGTCATCTCCAAAATATTCCATTATACCCGATTTTCATTAGCAAGGCTTTAAAGGGCAAGAAATATTTGATATTCTGAATTTTAACTACTAACACCAGTCCAGTAAATAGGCAGGATTTTTTTCCTCTAAGACCATAGCTACCATCTGAGTTTATATTCCAAAGATACATCTGTACTGTGACAGAAAATCCACCAACAATGCTTTGAATGTGGAACTATCTTAGAGCCAGATTAGCAAACTGTTGATAATTATTGAAACTGGGTGAGAGAAACCAAAGTTGATTATGTTACCCTTTACTTCTGTATAATTAGAAAAATTTTCCAAAGGAAATGATTTTTTTTACAGAAGGAATTACAATGTCAAATTCTACCCGTTCTAAAACCTTGTGCAATGATGATAAACTCTGACACGGTTGTGTCTGTAGTATTTTGCCAAACCTCCTAAGCCAGTTCAAAGAACCAAAGCCAGTGACTCGTTTTATGAAAGTCTGACCCTGTATGGTGCTGAGGTGTGGTTGTGCTCTGGGAGAGAAAGCACTGCACCAAATCTCATCAGAGATGGGGTTATTAGGTAGATACTGCAACTCTGAGATGCCACATATGCACCCTTGGAATTAAGACCATCAGTCTCTGGGGCCTCCCTGGTGGCATAGTGGGTTAAGCAATGCACTATGAAGCCACTGCAGCACGAGTTCAATTCTTGCTGCCGGCCAGGGAGGGGACCCACATGACGCAGCAGACCTCTCCTGCCTCGCCCACTGCTCCTCTCAGCAGTGTTCAGTCAGTCTGCCTATTCTACTCCCTGCTCTGTCTCTGGTGAATCCTCTCACCGCCCTGGACTCTGGCCTGTACCCCAGCTCTTGCATGTATAAATAAATCTTTAAAAAAAAAAAAAAAGACCACCAGTCTCTGCCTAAAAGGCTGACTCTACCTCCCACACCAAACACTAAAGCAGACAACTGCAGGAAGAACCAGAGGGGCAACTGTTTCCGGATCACCCCGCTTCAAGTTGAGGCAGTACCCACTGCAGAGGCCCCTGATATAGGAAGGCTGGCTCCAGGGCCAGCTCTGCCCAAATGCAGGTGCTCACTGGTTCCCCCAGACACACCAACTCTATGCTTCCTCAGGATGGTGGACATGCACACTGCCATCTCGGTGTCAACTTCAGCCTGATGCTCACTCTACACATGGAAGGATGATAGTGCTAAGAACAAAAGCTCACACACTCCAGGGTCAAGGTCCCCACCACCTCAGAGTCAGCAAGCCCTCACCCAAAGCTTTCCCATACATGCCAGGCGCTGTGCTTAGGGCTTCCCAGACATAAGCTCGTTTGACCATCAAGCTACCTGGAAGTGGGAAACTGAAGCTCCAACAGTTTGCCCTGCCCAAGGCCCCTTAGAGCCCTCGCTCTTCACTGCCAACTGCACTACTCGCCCCGTGACATGCCTGATGCCTTTTCCACCCTCAACTCTCTCTTTTCTGCCCCCCTCACCGCAGCCACACTTTCCCACGTGTCTCCCTCTCTTGAAAAAGCTCTTCCCAACACTCCCAGATGCTGGCTCCTTCTCTTTAGCCTTCCTCACTACCAGGTTCTTTTCCTTCTGAGGAAGATTTCACAATGTACTACATACAGTGCATCATCAATAGCTGACGCGATTATTGTCTAGACGAGATAATATGCCATATGCAGACAGGGAGCACAGGTATTCCCCCCCATCAGATTTCCAAAGCCAGTTACAATGACTGACTCTGACACGCAAATATTATTCAATGACTGATAACCATTGTTCAGTAAGTACTTTTAGTGCAAACATTTTGAATGCTCTTTCAAGCCGCGAATGATAAATATAACCGTCTTTAGTTTAGAAACACTGCTTAAAAGACAGCATTAAGTGTAAAAAAGGATTTAAAATTAAGAGAACAGGGAGGCTTAGGTCAGCTTTAAGTAACAATGGAAATGAAACTTATAGCATGTACCTTGTGCATCTGAAAGGTTACGTGCAGGGGCAAACCATAGGTTGCTTGATTCTCAAATTCCAAATAATCTCATGACTAAGGAAGTCTCTCTGACTGTACCTTGTTCTCAACCTCTCGGGTAAACTGGGGAAGCACTCCACTGCTTACTTCAGTGATCTCTTGGCGGAAGGTTTTTTTGTTTATTTGTTTTTCTTTTTCTTTTTGAATTCAGGACATAATATATATTAACTGTAAAACATGGCCCAACTTACAAATACTCATTTATACATTTAGCCTTTAAAGACCCTAACTATTCTGAATTAAGTAATAAAGGTCTATAAAGCACAAACTAAATCTTTTGTTTTTAATTTTTTATTTATTTTTCTTACAATGTTTGCTTTCTTTACTGGGTGCAGTCCCCACAGAATTTCCATCACCAATTCACCTGTGCACCATCACCACAGTCCCCTTTGTAACCCTGCCCTAATTCCTGCCCTGATCCCAATCCCTCCTTCCTTAGGGGAAGATTTTTAAAACCAATACTCTAAGCAATCCAGCAGACAAAGGTTGCCTGATTAGAACAGAGTCTACCAGGCTTCCCACCCCACCAGTTTCTAAGGAATCTTGACAGTCCTGCTCATGCTCATGGTGATAGTCTATGGCTTCTGTTTATCAAAGGAAAGTCTTTCAAGGATTCATCTATAGCACCCATTAGGGTTATTCTTTAGGTTTAACAATATTCTCTCAAAACACAGTAGACATCTGAGATGAATGAGAATTCAGCACCTAAACAGGTGTCAGCATACAATATAAGACTAGGACTTGTTGTTACAGGGCAGGGAGAGGGGCACCCCAGAATCCCCAAATTTGCCCTCTCTGAGTGGGTTTTGTTATTTGCTGTATTAAGATAAATATATAAGATTTTTAATGGAAAGGAATTTTAATATAATTAGGGTATAATAGAGAAAGGATAAAGAATATAGTTATTCAGTTAAGCATTTAAAGTTACCCATCTCCTTGAGGGTAAAAATTTAGTTAAATAGGATTGGTTTAAAGTAAGACCCAAAAGCTTGCTACAAGTTTAAAGTTTTTTTTAGTAGAGACCCATAGAAAAGGGTCAGGAAGAGTCAGACAAATCTGCGAGGAAAAGAGCAAAATTAAAATTAAGATGAAAGCTGCCACTGTTAACTTCCTCACAGGTCTCTCATCCACATTGGTTTCAACCAGTTTAAGACCAAAAGGCAAGCACAGTTTCCTTACATGTTCATTTGCTCCATGTCTCCTTGCTGCTTTTTATCCTGCTTTTTTTCTCCCTTCCTCTGTCCTCTTATTTCCTCTCTCCAGCATTTTTTAATTTCTGCTTAGCTTTACCTACTTAGGGCGGAACCCGGATTTTGGAATTTCTCCCTTTCCTGGGAACCACCTTGTTACATTGTGACCCCAAAGTTGCAGGAATCTTACTGTTTAAACTGGAAAACTTTCCAGGATGAATGGCTTGAGAAGAGACCTGGACTAATTAGGGTCCATCCAAAACAACCAATGAATTGGTACTGGGTAGCAATGTAGACCCTAACTCTAGTCCTATCCTAGCTAGAGGTCCCTGTCCTTGATGTGGGATTTTGGATAAGTTACTTAACTTTTCTGAACTTCAGTTTCCTCATCTGAAACTATGGTTGCCAACAGTACAGTAAGTCCTCATTTAGAGTGTTAAGAGGTCCTTGGAAACTGAGACATAAGCAAAATGAAGTATAACAAAAATGGGTCCTTGAACAATGTCATTTCGTTCAGTGTCAGTGTCTTCTTCCTCATTAATATTACAGCGCAATGACATCTACCTCATGCCAGTAACCACCACCCATAAGAGATGTGAGGTTCAGTGGAAGGAACAGTGCCCAGCTATGCCCCATAATGATGTAATATTACTCATATTGTTATCACCTGCCTATTGCTTTCTGCTTCACAAAGAGCACAATGAGAAACATCAAAGGAGATTTCAGCAGTCCTGAACGATGTCCTTTCGACCACGTAATTTCTCAGACCCTTCGTTTCATAAACTCACGTAATCTATGACCCTGTTTTGGGGGATGTGGAGGAGTCTTCATTTTTTATGACACCCTTGAGACCCAGAGTTGTAAAATAATGTGCCCAAGAACACACATAATAACAGAATAAACAAAGGTAAGAGGTGAAATCCCCAGGACTGGAAGTCAGGCCTCTCTCAACACCAACTCCAGGGCTCGCCCTCACAACGAACACTATCAAGGCCTCCTGAACCCCCAAGCATCTCTCTCGTGGAAGGTATCTCAAGGACATTTCACACCACGCGATTAACATTATAAGGGTTTGTATATAACTTTGCGGTGCTTTCAAATTCACATGCAAGGGTAGTCACATCCATGTAGGTTTCCAATCTTCTTTTAATGATATTTATTTTTAACTTGGGATTTAAAGTTGACAAAGAGCTTAATAAATAGGCAGGACAGAGGGAGCTGTCTGTCCATGGCTCATTAGCTCCTGAAGTTAATGCTTCTCAAGGGGATGAGAGTCAGCCAAAGGACAAAGCTCCAGACAAAGCGAAAAAAAAGATTCCTCCAGCCCACAAATCACTGCTTACAGCCTGGCCTCCCAGTGGCAAATCTTGTAAGATGCTCTTTCCAGCTTGTTCCAGAGCTGCCTACCAGTTAACCTGTATGTTCTATCAGTCAACAGTGTTACCTGGAGCTTATTACATGCCAGAGAAAGGAAAACATGTAATCCCCATCAACTACCACAGCTCATCAGACGGACCCCAATAATGTAAAACACAGTTATTCTATGCACAAAAGTAAGGACATCATTGCGACCTATAATAATAGGACCCCAGGAATTATAAAATACAATTTTCTCCAGAAACGTTAAGATGAAGCAAATTGTTGTACTGTCTTTAGTGTTGTTGAGATGTGACTACTGCCCCATTTTACAGATAAAGAAACTGAGGTCCAAGGAGAGTGAACACAACTTGCCTGAAGAGAGAGATCTGTTAAATCTTGTCACCTTTTCCTGTCAGTAAACCCCAATTTCCCAGAAGCCTTGTGGCCACCCAATGCGCTAGGCTGAGGCAGGACACCAGGTGCTCCCCCAACTCCACCACAAGCAAACTAACTGTGGCTATCCTCTGAACACCCTTGAACCTTACCAGCTCATATTCAAAGAAGGTGCTCCGCTAGATTGTCTAACCAACTACTGCTCCTCTTCAGGGAAAAGCAACATGACACAATGAAAAAAGCTCAACTGTAATCAGAAAGTCCTGGATTAAAATTCCTGTTCCATCATCTAACCAGCTTCTGGCCCTGGGTAAGGTGTGAACCACTCTGAACCTAGTTTCCTCCTCTGTAAAGCAAAGCTGCCACCATCTATCTCCTTTAGAAGATTAATGGTGGGATAAATGCTGGGAAATCGGAGAAGACTTACGTGCAAGGGAAAAGGTAGTACTTGGCTGAGGTGGAATTCAGTGAATGCTCTTTTCCACATTAGCCTTCTTCTACTTTGGAATAAAATCCAAGAACAGGGTATCCCTGGTGGCCCAAGGAGTTAAATCTCAGCACTATGAAGCTATCAGCAGCCACTGCAGCACAAGTTTGCTCCTTGGCCAGGTGCAGCAGACCTCTCCTGCCTCGCCCTCTGCTCCCCTCAGCAGTATATTTCAGCCAATCTGCCTGTTCTACTCCCCACTCTGTCTCTCGTGAATCCTCTCGTACCCCTCAACCCCCTGGCTTCTCTGGCCTATACCGCAGCTATTAAAAATTTTTTTTGTTTAAGAACAAACATTCCAAGACCTCGACACTTTCCAAGGGGTACCCGCAAGTGAGAATAAGAATCAGACAGGTTAAAGTGGGCCCTGAGGGTCCTCAAGCAAAGATAATGAACTGGAAACACCCAGAAGATGGGACTATGTTTGTTTCATGAACTTCCAAACTTTTGAATAAATGAACTGATGAGAGAAAGAGAAAAAAAGAAACCTAACATGATCAAAAGACACTGGCCAACAGAGATGGGAATGAAGACAGTTTTATACCAAAACTGACACAGAAAACCAGTCTTTGAAGACCTCAGTTTGATACCAAAAGTAATGTGCGGCATGAAGACTCTTCCATGGCTCTATTCTGCCTTTACATGAAATAATATTCCATGTGTTTCTCAAGAACATCAAGAATCCTCAGGAGGTGAGAACTTTGGACTGGAGGGAAGGTGCATCACATGGAACGCAGAAACAAGCTCTCCACCCCACTTTCCTTCTTCACCACATATCCATGATGCTACCCAGTTTCTGGCACACAGCCTACACTGAATAAAAATTACCAGAATGATTATTTTTTGAATCCATGCAATTTATTCTTGATCCAAACTCCAAAATATCCTATCCATTATGAAAAGCCCATTCTTGTCTGCTTCTTCTCCATTCACAATCGAAAAACATGCCTGATAACCATAGTAAGATTGGTGTCCACTGCATCTGCAACTCACTCACACCATAACACTCTACTCCCTCCTCAAACCTCCAACAAATCCCAGCACACTCAGCCAAACAAACTCTTGCAATTCCCCCCTTCCCTCTGTCTGTCCCAACCCTTGGGTTACTAGAAAGTTGTCTCAACGACCACCACTTTCTGATCTGAATCAGTTTGTTGATCTGCCTTCTCCCAAGCACAGCACCTTTTCTAGGAGATAAATGTGCAAACACCCAGAGCGCTCCACAGGCTGCCCCCCCCCGCCCCACCCCCTACTTCAACCCTTCACTGTTGCTCCCAGAAAGAGGTTTGTGTGAAAGAAATTATAAGGCAAAAATCCCAATCTATGTCCATCTCCTCTGCAGGCTGGCTTATTTTCTGTAAATTTAGACCAAAGACCATTTTTTTTAAGTATTTAAGAGAATGCTGAAATAGCTTAAGGGCTGGGTAAGAACTACAGAAATGGCAGATTCACTCTTCAATACCCTGTGAGATAAATTTCACTGTGCCCTGAACGCTAAACCTACAAACTTACACCCCTCAAACTTCCCTATGCCAGAGTTCAAGGATCACTTGCCTCCTCATTTTGCCTTGCCAGTTTCCAAATAAAAGTCACAACCATTTCTATCCCAGCTTACACCTTGTCCCTGAAAAGATTCCTTTAAATCCTTTAATGACAATCATCAAAACATGCAAAAGAATGTCCCTTTCAACTACTCTTGTGCATAGCAGACATGGTGGCAAGACCTGAGACTTCAAACATAATATGGCACCGCCCCTGCCTTCAAGGGGCCCACGCTTTCCCTTCAACTCTGAATAAGTATCCCTCCCTGTGCAGTGTCTACACATCGTAGTGACAAAGTACTTCCTAGCATTGGTAAAAGAGCGAGGGTGGAAACAGACGTTGCCCTTACATTGGATGCCTGTAACCATAACAACGGATGCTTTAAGTAACCATCAACCCACTGAGGGGCTAAGTTTTCCAAAAACCATTTTCAACAGCCCCGGCTTGGCGTTCCGGGCAGAGTGCGTGGTGCCAATGAACTCGGCTGATCGCTCCTTTTCCCAGTCCCACCGTTTTACTCCTGTGCTCACCAGGAGCCAGCACCTTGCCCGTCGCAGCCGCGCTCCTGGACAGGGCACCTGGCCTTAGTTAGGCCTCAGTTCAATGTCACTTGTTAACCTTCCGATCCCCCGGGTTTGGCCTCGCCGCCGCCTCCTCCCTAAGGTTCGCAAGCCATCCTACGGCCACCCGCGACTTGCAGGAGTTGGAGAAAAACAACCCAAGGCGCAGACAGCCTCTGACCGATCCGCAGAAAAGTAACTGCGGCTCTCCACTTCCAAGCATCTCGCGACGAAAGCTAGGGGGGCGGCAGAAACCCGGGGCCCCATTCATAAAAACACTAGTTGTTTTCCTTCAGTTTGCTGGTGGACGGTCCTCCCCGGCCGGGGCCGAGCCTGTAGCTCAGAACCCGCAGCCCTCCGACCGCAGGCTGGGGGGTCGCGCCGACGGACACCTCCAGTCCGCTAAAGCCCAAACTACCCCAAGCCGCCCTAAGGGAAAGCAGGGGGCGCCCGGGGACGACGGGGGGGGGGCTGTTGGGGAAAGGCGCCCCCATCTACACACGGGCCTCGCCGCCGTGGAGGGCCCGACCCCCGCGCCCCGCCGCACCAACGGCCGTCGGTCACCAGCCGTACCCAGGACCCTGCAGGGTCGAGCCGCCCCCCGCCCTGGCCTTCTCCGCGGACGCTCCCCCCGACCCCCGCCCCGCCGGCTGCGGGCGCGCTCACCCTGAATCCACTGGCTGCCTCATTGTACTGCGCCGGCGTCCGTGCTCCGCAGCCGCCGAGGCTCCGGCTCCGGCTCCGGCTTCAGGTCCGGCTCGGGCCGCCGTCCTGCCGCCCGCCCGCCCCCGGGCACCGGCCGCCCCGCCCCACCGGCGGACCCGCCCCGCGCCCCGCGGTCGCCGCCACCAACCAGAGGGCGGCAGAGGCGGAGCAGGCGCGCGCCAGGCCCGGCCAATCCAGCCCCTACTCCGCCGAGGAACGGCCACGGAAATGGGCGGGCGATTGGTCAGGTCTGTTAAAGGGCCAGCCGCCCACCGGACTGGTGAGAGGGGCGGCAACCGGGTTCGCTGGAGGAGTCCGGGGTCAGAGAGTTTCTCTTGTTTGTACAGGGCTGCAGCGCTTTCTCCAGCTCTTTGCACGTATTAATTTGCTCTTCCCTGCATCCCGGCAACAAGTAGAGACAGAATCTGCCACTGTCAGAGAGATAAACTGAAACTAGGAGAACCAGTCTCCAGCAGGTCAAATCCCCCCAAATTCTGGGTTTTAAAGGGCTGTCAGACACGTGTAGCCCTGTCCAGCACCAGAAATTGGCTTAAAAAGACAGGTTCCCAGCTCCCCTCACTAGGTGCCTCCTCATCTGACCCAAGCAGACTGTTACTGTTTCAGAGTTACCACTCACTAGTGTAAACTACTCATTTTAGAGATGCAGTAGCTGAGACCCGTGAGGTTTTGTGCCTTCTAGAGGCAAATTCTCAGGAGGATGTGCTTCCTGGAGAGGCCCCTTTTACTTTCATCATCTGTGAAGCTGGGGTGGCATGTAGAAGCATTAGCATCCCCAGGGGAGTTCCCTCTGCTTACCCCCACTGCCCTAACCCTGTGCCTTCACCATCACTGTTTTCCAACTTCAGCTCAGATCATCCTGGAGAATTCTAACACGCAGTTAGTTAGAGCTGATCATTCCCTGTGTCTGGAGCGAAAGGGGAAAATATGCATTTTCAACCCTCCCCTTAGGTGATCCCATTGCAGATGGCACAAGAGCCACATTCAGGAGCATAATTGGAGAATGTTCTAGTATTGGAATTTAAGTTCAACTGCCAAAATTACGACTACTTTTTTTTAATTCTCAAAATCAATAATATGGTTGGAACATTTACTAGTTCCCTAAATGGGTCAGGCTAGCAGCTGAGTTTGGAGAGCACCACATTGGAATGAAGCAATAAGGCCTGGTTCTCTGAGTCCTGAGACAATGCTTACACAGCTTAATGGCAAACACACCCTTCCTCATTATTATCACCTGGCAGCCTAAAACCTGGGAGGGTGACTTGCTTTGTTCCAAAGCCATCAAGCACTGCCCAACCTCCCAGCCACATTCCTCTCTCCTTTCTGCCTTCACAGACACAATGACTTAGAAGCCACAGTCCCTGACCTTAAATGTCAGTTCCCTTCCACTGGAGCCCTTCTATGTAAACAGAGTGGCCTCCACAGAACAACCCTTTTGGTGCTGTGCTATGTGAAGGGTGCTGTCTCATCAGGGTAAAGTCCCTGGGTGCCAACATCACTGCCTGGGAGCACTGCTAGCCTCTGCCTGGCCTTCCCCAGAGGATAGGAAGTTGTGTCTCAACAGGAGAGCTACAGTTGTAGTTACCTGGAAATATGCCAGAAGGACAGTTCTCAATAGAGGAAACAGCCCAAAGCTCTTCACCACATTTAAGATCCCCACCTGGGGTAGGGGTAGGAGGGGGGGCTCTGGAGCTGCACCACAGCAAGAGTGCCAGGCAAGAGTCCTAGGAAGCAGGCAGCGTGCCTCCCAGGCCCTCCCTCTTCCTTCTGTCCATGCCAAGACCTACATAATATGACATGAATTAACACTTTATCCATCTGACCTCAAACCAATAAGATCCATTAGGACACCTGACGAAGATCTTCTTTTTTTGAAAGGTGAGGTTTTTGGATGCTTTGGTAAATAAATAGACATATAATACCATTAAAATATTCATACTACTAAGTGGTGGCTCTGTACCAAATACTGTGTCAAGGTCTCTGCCCATATTCATTCACTGTGACCCTGTGTGGTAAGTATGAGTGTTGTTTTCTCCATTTTATGGATGCAGAAATAAGCTCACAGAGGATTAGTGATATGTCCAAAACCAGAAGATGAGTTAAAAAGAGCCAGCATTCATGACCCTGAGGACCAGCCCCCCTGGCTGCTGTGCGCCAATGCCAGCCAAATGCCCTTTCCTGCTGCCGGAAACAGAATGGATCAATTCAAAAGGCAAAAGGAGAAAATATCATTAATCTTCACCAAAAGACAATTAGAATGCCTTGGAGTCGAAGTCCCATTGCACTAATTTATCATCTGCTTGACCTTGAAAACATTATATCATTAAATCTCTTTGAGCCTCAGATTGCTCATCTATAAAATGGGAAGAACAACAGATTCTGCCCCCTGGGACTGGCATGAAAAGGCAATCAAAAAAAGTTTGTGAAATCTGTAATGGGATGGTTCCCAGGGAAAGGAGAAGTTCCAGGTTCCCTGCCCCACCTAAGGAAGGGTGGAGTGAACAGGGAGGAGGGGAAAGTGGAGAGGAGACTGGAGAGGGAAGGAAGCAGGATGGAGAGCCAGAAGGAGGCCTGGAGAAGGCACATGGAGCAGAGAGACATGTGAAGAAGCTGTGCTTGCTTCTTGACCTTGGACTTATACCAGGGTTTTGGGGAACGTGGAAGAAGACAATTGAAAATGACGGGGGTGAGAGACCCATGGGAAGGTTAACAATGGCAGCTTTTGTCTTGATTTTGATTTTGTTTCTTTCCTTCCAGATTTGTCTGGCCATTTCTGACCCTTTCCTATGGGTCCCAACCAGAACGTATTTTAGACTTGTGGCAAACTTTTGGGCCTCAGCAGTCCTGCTTTGGAACAATCCTTTTTGACTGTACATTTACCCACAAGGGGATGGGTAACTTTTGGTGCATGATTTAAAAACTTTATTATTTTTCTGATTGCATTAAAGGTCTGACACTCTAGAGTATGTCTTGTCTTGATATGGTGGATGGCAAAATCTACTGAGAGCAGGTAGGTTTGGGAGTCCTGGAGTGCCCCTCACTCTGCCTGACAATGAATATATGTAGTTTGAGCTCACAAAATAGCTACTATCGAGGTAAAGCATGCACAAAGTGAACTAAAGTTTTTAACTCCGGCCCAAGTTACTGTTCTGGCATCCACACCCTTGCCCCAGATCTCACCTCAGTCTTGCTCACAGACCAGCTTCAGCCAAAACCTTCATAGGTACTGGCATACCTGACTTTTTCCCAATTATAATCATTCGAGATAATCCCTGTTTTCTCTAAACAAAAAAATAGTGCTCTAAGATTTTTAATTCCATCTTTTGACAGTACATTGCATTTTTAGAGGGAGAAATGGTTAAGAAGCACACACACACATAAAAGTTGATCCACTGTAGACCATCCAAAAAAGGTCAAGGACCCAAGTGTAGCACTATTAACGAGCGATCAGAGGCCTCAGTGTGCCAGGGGGTGTGCTAAGTTCTGGGGACAGATGAAGATACTAGTAAAACAAAAAAATGTAAGAAGGTGGAGTTGGCACTGGATCTAGCAGCAAGAGACTGACAAGTTGCCAGACTATTATAGGCATCCACAAAGGTAAGCTAGGAGCTCTAGGGCACAGAATAGCATTTAGAACCTCTAGGGGACCCCAGTAAAGTTTCAGGGGTGGCTAGGTAAAGGCCATTAAGAAGAGAAATCAGGAAAGTGACAAACACCAAATAAGAATGTTGTTACCCAAACCAAAGGAACAGAGATTAAAGGAAGGAACAGTATCAGAAGTTCCAGTTAGAGGGCTGAGAAGGGCCCTCGGAGGCCATTTCATTTGGAAATTAGATTAGTGGGGTCATTAGGTGGGGCCCAAAATACAGAGGCTCCCTAGCTGAGCTGGGCTAAGCTGAAGTGCTAAGAGAATGGAAGGAGGAGGAGGGGACCCATACACCCATGAGGCCAGGAGGCCCTCTGGGTTGGGAGTTTCAGTGGGCGGGAAGAGAGTGTCCCCTGCACCGCTCTAAGCTGATACGGAGAAGAATGACTGTGAACATGGATTCATTCATAGGTGGAGGGCAGGAAGTGGAGGAAATCCCTGCCCATGACTTGTGTTTTCTTAGCCTTATAGTAAGAAGAAAAGTCATCTCTTGAGAGTGTGCAGGGAGGTAATAACCAGGGGCTTGAAGAGAAAAGCCACTGACAATGAAAGAGGAAGCTTTTAGACTGAGAGGGAGAGTTCTGGGCAGCCCCGATGACCCCTGCATTTGAGGGGAATCGTAGGACTGCTGAGCAGATCAGATAGTTGTCCGGGACTCAGCAGTGGGCCCAGATGTGGAGAATACAGTCAGGAGTTTACAGGATCGGGAATCAGGGATACCATTTTGGGATACTGAAAACAGAGGGGGTGAAGATGGGTCACATATTGTGTGTTGGGTAGAGAAAAGAGGAAATTTGAGGAGGAGATGAATTGAGGAAATGTGTGGGGGCAGGAGAGGAGAACCAGATGATGTGTTCGTTCAGAGTGGGGTGGAGGGGGCAAGGGCTTCACAGAACATCTGAGTGATGCCAGGCTCAGGTGTGGTCAGAGAATTGGAGTTCCTGAAGATGCTCCACTCCTGGGCTTTCCCCTTCCCCTACTCCACGTGGAAATGACTGGAGACTGTGCAACCTCTAACACTGTCTGGCCTCTCAGCACCACCACCTGGGTGACTCTCTGGGATAAGGGTTGGAAAAGAGCCCTAACCACAAGGAGTCCTGCCACCATCAACACAGGAGACTGTGGGAAGCACTACTTGAGGGGAGCCTTAGGGCCTTGCGAGGTGCCTCAGCCAGTAAGTGGAAGCTCCCATGGAGCATTCCCAGCCACCGTGGAGCAACATTGGGTGATGTCAATTATTTACTTTGCTAGTTAGCACATGAGACCTGAGCTAGTAAAGATAAATGTCTCAAAGCTCTGTCATTTGAAGGCCAGTGGGAAGTCAGGGGGAGAGTGGTTTCTAATTGCTATAGAGCAAAGCCAGAATGAAATTTCTTTTTTTTTAAAGATTTATTATTTTTATTTATTTATACATACAAGAGTGGAGATATAGGCCAGAGTCCAGGGAGGTGAGAGGATTCACCAGAGACAGAGTGGGGAGTAGAACAGGCAGACTGACTAAAACACACTGCTGAAGGGAGCAGCGGGCAAGGCAGGAGAGGTCTGCTGTGTGCCATGTGGGGCCCCTCCCTGGCCGGCAGCAGGGATCGAACTCGTGCTGCAGTGGCTGTGGTTTGCTTCATAGTGCGTTGCTTAACCCACTGCGCCACCAAGGAGGCCCCCAGAATGAAATTTCTAAGGGGAAAGACATTTCCCTGCACCTTGCCTCTCAGGGGCTTTTGCGATGCTCCACGCGGAATGAATACATCCACAGCTGATACTCTCCTTCTTCCCCTGTAACCTTGACCTCACTCACCATCCTTGCTGCCTTCCCAGGACAGATCCCTTTGCTCTGCTCCAGCACGGGGAATTCAATCTCCAGCTAGCCTGGAATTTCCTGGAGCACAACTCCAGGGGTGGAGGGTGAGCCGTGCAGCAGGGTCCCCGCCACACACATGAGCGCCTTCAGTAACAGAGGGTGGGCTCATTTGGCCACCCAACAACACATACATCCACCTAGACCTGGGGGGAGGTGGTGTTTGCTTCATTTTTTAATCTTGAAAAGGTGATTTATATACCCTGATACAGTGTAGTTGGAAGCAAGTAGGAAATGTCAACTCTCAGTCAGATGGTTAAATAGAATTGTAAGTGGAAACGGCAGAATTCTAGCCCTTGCCATTTCCATGTGCTGTTCTCCTCCATATCTCTGTGACCTACCTCTGGGTGAGAATTTAGACCAAAAAAAATTATATATATATATAAATATATTTTAATGTTTGGTCAGGATTCCCCAGAGAGCAGCACTTGAGACAAAAACTCAAAAGTCATTCCATCTGGGGGGAGCGTGTGCCCAGAAACATCACTGAAATACTCAGGGACCAAAGCCAGGTTGGAGGAGAGGAGGTTTGAATCATCTTTGTGGCATGGCCACACTCCTGCTGCTTGATGTGGAGGGACTGGGAAGCCCAGGGAAGCCTAGGCTGGGGTGGGGAGTGGAAGGTATTTGTCCATTGGTTCCTGCCCCCCAGTGGCAAAGGCTCTGCACAGAGGCATAAGCCTTGCTCCCTGAACATACTGGCCTGTTCAACACCAAGTGGATGTGGATGAAAAGGGGGGAGGATGGAGGAGTGTCCACTGAGGACCTGAGGCGAGATATGATCAGGTTGCACCTGCCGGAAGCTGGCACAAGCATTCACGGACTGGTCAGGACAACAGTGGCTGGAAGCCTCAAGGGGTACCTAAAAGGGGTCTGATACCAAGCCTGTTTTCAAAAAGAGGAGCCTGAAGTAGCCTCCCCACCAAAGTTGCCATCCTAAGTTAGGCTGGAAGGATGGGAGATTTCAAATGTCTTTGAACATTGTTATACTATTTTTTTAGGGAAGCAGCATCAGAATGTGGCTTTGGAATCAGCTGGACCTGGATTCTGGTTTCACCGTGTCATTTCTGAGTCATATAACCTTGGAGAAGTTATTGAATCCCCTGAGCCCTAGTTTCTTCTTTTGTAAATCAGAGATATCCATGTCATAGGTATGGGAAAGATTACATATATGTATAAAATGCTTAATATAGTATCTTTATATAATAGATGGCCAATTAATGGAAGCTCTTGTTTTTTCTTTTTAAAGATTTATTCATTTATGCATACAAGAACTGGGGTACAGGCCAGAGGTGTGTGGGTGTGTGTGTGAGAGAATCCACTAGAGACTGGGAAACAGAACAGGCAGATTGACTGACGTACACTGCTGAGGGGAGCAGCAGGCGAAACAGGAGAGGTCTGTGACACCATGTAGCTCCCCTCCCTGGCTGGTGATTGAATTCGTGCTGCAGTAACTGTGGATGCTTCAAAGTGTGGTTCTCAACCCCTTGCGCCACTAGGGAGGCCCGAAGATTTTGTTTTCTAATTAGGGGGGAAAAAAAAAATCACTGACTATAGATAGTAAAACTTGCAGGAAAGGAATGGTATGATATGCTTAAGCCTCAAAAACAGAAGTGAAAAAAATTATCACAGCATTATAGGAAACCAAAATAGACTTGTAATCCTCCAAACAACCAGCTTCTAACTATTGGGAATACATGTGTTAGGATTTGCAGGAAAGTATCAATTTCAAATATTATCTCTTGTCTCAGTATATAAACTGAGAGGGTCAGTCACCTTGATCTTGGATCAGAAAAAATATCCTAGGCAGCCCATCAGGAAGGAGAATCATTTGCTCTCTTTGCTTCACCCACCTGTGGCTTGGGGGAACAGCTCTTCTTCCTGACGAGGTTCTTCCTCCAACACCCCTGCAATGGTGCAGCTGTGTTTGCACAGGTGAGTAATCAACAGTCACATGACATGAAACAGACACCTGAAGTACAATGAACGTCACACAACAGAGGAGGCAGAATCTCCAGGTGGAGGGCTCCCCCTACATGGTTCTCCTTTGCCTCCAATCACTCAGCTCCCTCATCTAGCTGTGTGACCCACCACAGTAGGAAATTGAGTTTTTCTATTAAGAAAGTGTGACATTCATTAAAAAAAAAAAAACAAACACAGGGCCTC
Organism: Galemys pyrenaicus; assembly: GCA_019455555.1. Taxonomy (NCBI): domain Eukaryota; kingdom Metazoa; phylum Chordata; class Mammalia; order Eulipotyphla; family Talpidae; genus Galemys; species Galemys pyrenaicus. The sequence continues at coordinate 4,000,588 of JAGFMF010012271.1, forward strand.
CCTGGTGGTGCAGTGGGTTAAGCAACGCACTATGAAGCAAACCTCAGCCACTGCAGCACGAGTTCGATCCCTGCCCCTGGCCAGGGAGGGGCCCCACATGGCACACAGCAGACCTCTCCTGCCTTGCCCGCTGCTCCCCTCAGCAGTGTGTTTTAGTCAGTCTGCCTGTTCTGTTCCCAGCTCTGTCTCTGGTGAATCCTCTCACCTCCCTGGACTCTGGCCTATATCTCCACTCTTGTATGCATAAATAAATAAATCTTTTTAAAAAACCAAAACACAAACTGGGTTTCCCTGGTGCAGCCTGTGGAGAGTACAGGCACCACAGTAATGAGTCTTCCTGCCAGCTCTGTGAGCGAACCACCTTGGGTACCGGTCCCCCTGACTGGGTCAAGCCTTCAGATAAGTGCAGCTCTAGAAAACATTTCCACTGCAGTCTCACAAGATGCCCCATGCTGGCACCATCCAGCAAAACTGCTCTAGTATCTGCATAGAAATTGTGAGAGATCACATCATTTAAGCCACTAACTAATAGGATTTTTTTGGTCATGCAACTGTAGGTAACTAATACACCCTATTACTAGCTTTGGGCAATAGGATGCAGTAGAAGTGACCTTCAGGGACCTCTGAGCCCTGGCTTGGCGAGGGGATCAACAGATCTACTTCCTGGTTCTTAGAGTCAGTCACATGCAGTGAGAAGCCTGAGCTCATGGACAGGCCACATGGAAGAGAACTGAGGTAGGAGAAAGGCCTACCTCATCTCCCAGCTCCCAGTTAGCACCCACCACACTCCCTGTGGGTGAGCCTTCTTCAAGGTTCCAGCTGGGTCTCACCCCAGGTGTCCACAGTCTTAGCTGTTGCTAGTGGGGCCAAAGACACAGCTAAGCTCAGTCAATACACAGCCATGTAGGAGATGACAAAATGGTTGTTGTTCTAAGAATCTTAAGTTTTGGGGTGCTATGTCATGTAACAACGTTTAACTAAAACACTGGCCTGCATCTGGCACATAATTGGTTGTTGAGCAATGCCTGGTGAGTAAACGGATGAGTTATGTGGAACCTCTGTCTCTTCTGTAAATTACAGAGGTTAGGCCAAGCCCTGCTTCATGCTGTCTCCATCTGGATCTTGTTTCATGGTTGTTTACATGCCTGCCTGACACACGGCCCCACTTCGCCCTTGAAGGAAGAACCCAGTGCCCGTACCACCTCTCTGAGGCCCGCCCTAGTTCTTTCTTTTTTTTTCTCTGGCACTCACACACTCAAGGCACCTGGGCCTCAGGAAGTCTGGAAATGTCAGTCATGGGGTTGTCTAACTTGGCAAGAAAGATTAGCAGAGCGCTTATAGGCAGCACCTGCCTGCTTTGGCCGGCGGTAACTGAGAACACTCCCGGCAGGTCCCACGGCCACACAGGCAAAGGGCAAAACCCACACAGATCACATGGCCCACCCACCCTTCCTTAAGACCTTCTCTTGTCTGCCGCCAAGGTATCATGATTTTTTCAGTGATGCTACAACCATTTGGGGCAACAGAGCTCTAGCATCCCCACAAAATCAAAACAAATGAAAAGGGCCAGAGAAGTAGAGCAGGTGGTCTAAGGTAGCACAGCAATCCCAACTTCCCAATGGATCTGGAGCCGCCCCATCCCATTTCCCAATTCACTCCCCTCCCCCAACCCCCATCACCCCAGCAACCGAGCAACCCAACCTTGGCGTGACCCACTTACATGATTATCCAGAGGAACAAGTGGCCCTTCCTGACTGTAAGTCATCCACCGATCATCGGTGTGGCCATTATAATTAGAAGGCCTCTCTCATTAAGTCCAAGGTGTCTGTCCTTGACTTCTGAATGCCGCCTGGTTTTTATCCAGCTGAAAAATGCTGATCGATCAGCTCCTGTCTTCTCAGTGCTCTGCAAGGCCAGACACGGCCCTGCCTACAAGGAGCCCACAGGCCAGTGACCAAGCAGACCAGTGCCCTCTGCTTTGTGCAAGTCACGAGAGTGTCACTTACCCAGCCCCAGCTCACGCTACAGCATCCACACAGCACAGACGCAAACACAGGCTCCACAGCCCCCACAGCCCCGAGGTTCAGGCGGACCCCTCTGCCTGCTTGGTCTCTGGTGGGTGCCTCATACATCCGATATTAAAATTCCTCAAAATAGGGTCCCGGGCTCAGTCCACCCTCATCTTAGTCAATGGCATCACCGCCCACCCACTTGCTCCAGTCAAGAACAGTGGGTTCTCCTAGATTCCCCCCTTTCCTGTCGTGTCCAGACTCCCAGCGAGTCCTGGCCTGGGTACAAGGAGTGGCCTTGTCAGTTCTGCCAGCCTCTCCTGGCCTACACGTGGGGTCACCTGGTCTCTGCACCCCTCATGCTTTACATTACCCCAAATGTGCTTCCAACTTTGGCCAGCAAGGCTGCCTTTTCAGTCAGCTCTTTTCTCACCCTCAGGCATGGCTGTGCTGCTCTCTCCAGATGCCAGCTTGACCCCGCTCTGAGCTGCTAACCTGTCTCCTCCTTCCCTGGAATCACTGCCCGACAGAGATGCCATCTCCCAGCACCGAGTCTCGAGGCATTTGTACGCATGCCCTCTGTTTCCTCCGTGGTCCTCGCGATGCCTGGATTCTGGTGTCGGGGAGTTTACTGTTGCGGCCTCTCCCCTCTCCCTCCTTCATGGTCAGTTTCTTCCTCAACACACAAGCACGTTGTGATCTCCCGCTTCTGAAAAGTCTCCTTCCTCCCAGGACTCCTGTGACCTGTGCTTTGCTGTCCTCAAAACAGTCTTCTTCCTCTTCCTTCAAAGTGGCTCCCACTTGCACCCCTAAAACTGCTCTCTTCAAATCCAGAGTTACTTTTCTTTTTTTAAAAAAAGAGATTTGTTTATGCATACAAGAATGGGGTACAGGCCAGAGTGCAGGGAGTGAGAGGAGTCACCAGAGACAGAGTAGGGAGCAGAACAGGCAGGTCTACTGAAGCACACTGCTGAGGGGAGCAGCGGGCGAGGCAGGAGAGGTCTGCTGCACCACGTAGACCACCTCCTTGGCTGGTGGTAGGGATCGAACTCGTGCTGCAGTGGCTGCGTTTTGCTTCACAGTGCGCTGCTTAACCCACTGCGCCACCAGGGAGGCCCTCTCTCTTTCTTGACCCTTACTCAACCCTTTTTAAACACGGAGTGGCTGCCACTCAGCTCCCCCAAATCTTGCTCCCTTAGTCTGGTCTCTCATGCCCTCTAGGCCTCGGAGGCACAGTAGCCAGCTGTGCCTCCCAGGCCCCCGATTCTGTGGGCTGTTTCTTGCCAGCAGATGGGACTCCAGGTAGAACCTCCATCAGCTCACTGGTGCCAGGACATGTGAGAGTGGGGTGTGGGCAGGCCCTGGGGTGTCTGACATTCACCAATGTCCTTGGAGGTCATTCCCTTCCAGCTTTGTGCGGGCTGAGAGAATATGGACATGGGACAACAATGACTTCCATTATTGCTGTTTTGATGGTATTTGGGAAACAGAAAAGCTGGGCACCAAATGATCACCTTGGCCCTCAGCTTCAAGGACCTGGTGGGCGATGGAAGGCCAGGAAGGAGGTACCTCTGGGGGACAGCAAACTGTGGAGGTGACCTGTGGCCAGAGCTCTGAAGCATGTAACAGCTGGGGCTGAGTTGGCCTCTCTGGAGGCCCCAGTGCTGCTGTCATAGCACCTCCGTGACCTTTTCCAGAGCGTGGCTCCAGGATTCAAGTCCCCACTATCACTCTGGTTAACACTGATGCTGACAGAGGGCCCCAGGAACATCTTGAAAGCTCCCTCTGCAGATCAGTTGATGTCAGATCCCAGCCTTCGCCACCAATACCCACCCCCCCCCCCCCCCCCCCCCCCCCCCCTTTTCCTCAGACCTTTGTGTCTGCACTGGGCTCCTCCAGCCCAGCCACCTGGCAACCAATTGCCTTCGGTCTGGGCTACAAAGGCCAGTGGCCTAGATCCCTCTGGCCCCTTGAGTCCCCTTTGGGAGCCCCGTCAAGAGGGCTGCAAGGGACTGCCAGCTTCTCTGCCTTTGGCCTGTGAGCTCATGGAGAGTGGGGATCTGATCTCATCCTCTCCTCTGCGAGAGCAGGTCCATCAGAGGCCCTCCATGTCAATCAAGGCAGCCCCGGCCCTCTCTCACCTCCTGGCCCAGGAGACCCCCTCAGCTCTCCCTGCTCCTCCTCAGCTCTTACGGACGCATGCTCTCTCCAGCTGGCGTTGGGGAAGGTCTGGTCTGACCCCAGCCTTGTCTTCCTGAAGAGGGAAAAGTTCCTGCAAATGAGTTAAGATCTATCTAGGCTGGTAGCCGCTGGGTTGAGCCAGAGTTGTTCTCATTCCACGGTGACAGACGGGATTTCTTTCTCGGTCTCAGGAGCTTCAAATTGACAAGTCCTACCCAGGGAACAAAGCAGCATCAGGAGGAACAAGAGATGCAGGCTCCCAAGGGTGTATCCTGACGGGAGAGTTTCCAGGGCCAAGGGAAAAGTACCCAAATCCTTCTCGTGCACAGTGTGGGGAGGGCGTTAATGCCAAGGACTTTATACCCAGCATCCTCCAAACCTAATAAAACAGTGTTTAAGAGAGTCAACTCTCTGCCTTAAAGGATTTTATTTCCTAAGACATCTGGAGTATATACAGAGGGGCAGAAATTCCTATTTCTTTGGCCAAGTCAGGAAACAAGGAGGGGGAGTGGGTGTGCTGAGTTTTGAACTCTGTTAGGACTTCTGGAGACAGAAACCCACAAAGGGGGCGCTGTGTTTCGAGCTCTTTCCTTAGCCTCCTCTTTTTGGTCCACACCAAGCACGTTGTGACAGGCCCAAGCCTGGCTGCTGATGCACTGAGTTGGCCAGATGAGGCCTGGGAGGAGAGAAGGCAGGATGTGAGTAAAATCTTAGAGGTGCATTTGCACGTGTGTGTGCTCGTGTATGTGTGTGCACGCATGCGCATGTGTGCAAGTGACAAGAGGTAGAACTTTCTTTCTCCTTGATGCCATGACCTATTCCAGGGAACAGTCTTCAAAGACTCAAAGCTCACTTGTCCAGAAAACAAAATAGTGTACTTTAAATTTTCAAGTTTTTCTGAACTGTATTTTTTTTTGCTAAGGTTTTTACCAAGAACCTTAAAAACATAGAGGCTTGATAAAATTCACTTCTAGAAATAGTTCCTGTTTCCAGCGATGTTTTATACAGAAGTTTGTGTTCTGACTGTACCTTCATTTATGACAGTGAAATATGGCAATGACGCCAGCAGACACCCCAGGTGAAAAGTGAGTGACGGTGAATCCGATGAACTAATCCTGTGATCCAAGAAAGGCAGAGAAGTAGAAAACTCATTTGTTACTATCCGTTCACTATCAAGCGTTCTGGAAGCAGCACCTCTCTTACTCAGAGGTAAAGGCTTGTGACACCCACCGCAGTGGAGAGCAGTCCCCCTGTGAGGAAGACCCAGCAAAAATACAGTTTGTAAAACTCAGCCAGTTGCCCCGTTTCCAGTGAGCCTCAATATGTGATCACTGTACAATACACAGCAATAGATGGGTTTATGAAGAATTTTAAAACCTTTAAAATTTTAAAGATTAGGAGGTTATTATTGTACCAAGTCTGAAATGATTAAACAATGATCATAGAACCACTGCTACATGAGAAAAAGGTGTCTAATGCTGATATAGCAAAAGAACAGTTTGTGAAGTGGTGACTCCCCTTCCCCCGCCCAATTTTACTTTTGTTAAAGAAATGCAAACCTGTTGTGGAAACTTTGAAAACTGCTGGATGGGGGGAAAATTAAGATCTTATCAATTAAGGAGACAGTTTTGAAATTAGGCTCACAATACCTACCGCTATTGGGCAAGAAGCCTGTTTGCGCCACCTTGTGGTCAAATTAAGCAACTACCCTTAGACAAAAATCCAAGGATGAAGGTTAGCTCCTTATAAAGAGCATAAATGTCACACTGGGTCTCCTACCAAGGGAGTTCCAGCCCCAGGTTCATCTCGGTCTATCCACCCCCAGGTGTCCTGGGGGATTTCACATGACTAAGTAGCTTACTGTACATTCTCCACCAAACCTATGAACTTCAAGTGAATTCACTGGCCTGCACGCCTGTGAGGGTTGGGCCTTGGTCTGTTTCTCCACTCACAGCTCAGCTCCTACAAACAAAATAAATGCCAAGCAGACAGAATGGGCTAATAAATGTATTAAATGACTGAGTAAATAAAATTAGCTTCCTGCATTATTTACCTGGGAGGTACAGCTGTCTACTGCCCCCTGAGGCGTGGAGGGCGTGAGAGACCAGACTAAGGGAGCAGCCCAACTCTTGTGGGCTTGATTGGTGAGCCTGGTGAAGTAGGCCCAGTTCTGTGGGCTGTTTCTTGTCCAGCAGAGGAAGGTGCTACTTAAGAGTAAACTTGAAGGCCCAGCATTAGAAAGCATTCAAAACAAAACACAGAGAGAAGAGAGAGAAAAAGGCATTTCTCTGCACCCCCTTCTTCCCTAGTAGGAAGATTGGGAAACTTTTGCGTAAAGGGACAGACAGCAAATATTTTAGGGCAATGGGGCATACGGTTTCTGTTGCAACTACTGAACTCTGCCCACTTAGCTGAGTCAAAGTAACCACAGACATGTAAGCAAACCGACACATCTGTGTGCCAGTAAAACTATTTACAAAACCAGTCCAGCTTAGGGTCCATAACCCCATACAGAGCATCCAGTCCCAACTACTCATTTGGCACCCCCAAACTCAGAGGGGCTGCCTGAGCCTGTTAGATGAGCTCTCTGTCCCGGCCTCAGCCCCATCTGCTTCTCTGCCCTTCTGACATCTTCTAGCTCCCAGGGCCTTGAAGGAACAATTTTATATTTAGCCATTTTTCATGAGCTGAAAAAGGGCCCCCAGAAAATATCCACATCCTAATCCCTGGGAACTGTGAGTATATCTTATATGTAAAAAGGATCTTTGCAAAATTGATACAGATCCTGAGAAGAGGAGATGACTCTGGTATACATGGGTGGATCTGAAGTAGAACTACAAGTTTCCTTAGGAGACAGAGCAGAGGGAAGCCACTCAGAGAAAGCCCTGTGAGGACCAAGCAGAGGGTGACTTGGCCATACCTGACATGCCAGCTGCCCCCAGCAGCTAGAAGAGGTGAGGAGCCATTTGTCCTCCAGAGTCTCCGGTGATGACCTTCACCTTGACTTTGGCCTGGTGATACTGATTTTGGGCATCGGGTGTCCAGAAATGTGAAAGAGAAATGTGTGTGTTGCTTTAAGCTACACAGTGCTGCTCTGTAATAGCAGCTCTAGGAGTTACTGGTATCTAAGTCACCTGAGATAAGTCCATCACCTGACCTCCCCACCCTAGTTGAGTTAGGGAACTGGAGCCTTTGCTTTAATCCAAAGCAGTGCCATGTTGGCAAGAAGGCAGTGGACAGAACTCAGTTCAGGTCCCCCTGTGCCTGATTCCAGGCATGCATCCTCACCTGTAAACCTGCCACCTGGGAGTAGAGGAGGACTTTCTCCTCCTCTCCAAGTGCGGTTAAGCTTAAAGCAAATACCCGTGAGAATATCAGGTAAAACACCCACCTGCCTTTGTTCCCATGGGGCTGGGGCTCATAGGCTACCCCCAGCAGCTACCTGCTCGAGTTGGAGGAAGAGTAGTGGTAAGAGGAGCAGGTAACCTTTGCTGCCTGCTGACTATGTGCTGGTGCCGCGCTAAGCATTTCATCTGTGTTCCTCTCCAGAAAGAGCGTGGAAAGAGGCCAGGGCAATTTTCACTTTAGAACCAGAAAGACCCGACTGGAATGGTGGGCCTGCCACAGTTAGCTGTGCTCCTCCGGCAAGGGTTTCAGCCTCCCTGAACGTCAGGGCCCTCAGAGAGCAAACGGCGTGGCCTTGACCTACGCCTGCGTGGTCATTTTCAGGCAAGAGTTCAACGACTAATTTTCCCACCTGAAATTGATTCTCCCTTCTTTTGTTATTGGAGGCTGGGGAAGAGACAGCATAAAAAACCCCTCTGAGCCTGGCAAAGAAAACCAGCATGTAATGCAGTTGGAACTAGGAGTCATCATCATGTCTGCAGTCCCTTGAAGAAAAAAAATCAAGGAGTCACTTCTAGAGCCAGTCTCAAGTCACGAGGAAAGAGGGGGCTACCACATCCAACGAGTCATTGGTTTTGTTCCCTAAAATGCTGCTTGCCTGGACTTACTGTCCTGGAGAAAAGCCCCCCGATTCCTAGACCCACTGGTCCTGGAAACTGAGCGTCCTCATTATCCCCGGTCTTGCCCATCATTCAGCAGTCCTGCTACGTCCTGCTTCCAGAAGGTGTGGGCTGTCCCTCGTGGTCGCCCTGCCCCCATGCTAGGCTCCCTTCCTCCTTTGCTCCCCCACCCTCCCAGGCCTGAACTTGACCGAGCCAAGATTCCCTGGGGATCGTCCTGAAACAGAGGAAAAGACCATGATGGTGATGGTCGCCCTTGGAACCTTCTGGGTGTCTATATGTTGCACATTCTTTCACTCACATTCACATTCTTTCATTTAATCTCCAAAAACCTACAAGGGAGTTTCTAATCAGTCCTACTTCACAGACAGGGTGGCTGGCTTAAACGGCCTGGACAAGGTGGCCAAGCTAATATCTGTGGCAGTGGGATTTGAACCCAGGTCTGTGGAACGCTTATGCTTGTGTTTTGCTCATTTCATTGGATTCCCTCGTGGGCTTCCTGCTGACCACAGCTGCTTCCCAAACTATGCCCTGGGGACACTGGTGCAAGACGTTAATAAGTTTTCCTAAAAACTTATTATGGATGTCTGTAGTTAAATAAATTTGGGATGCACTCTCTGAGCTGCCCCATCTTGGAGAACCCCTGACATATTTGTATATTAAAGGCTTTGATGAGTCCTGCAATTAAGAGACAAGAACACCTTGCCCCGGAGTTGTGCAAAGGCATTTTGTTATGGAAGCTTTTGCACCCAATACCTATCACAGTCTGAAGGGTGTTCCTCGGCATGCAGTCTGGGAAGCACCAGCCATCAGGCTCAAGTTGCAGCTTAGCGGAGCCCCGAAGACTGAGCTGGGCCTGTGCCCTCTCTGGCTTCACCTCCTCTTGTGCTCCTCAAGCTTTTGACTAGCTGTGCCTCTCTGCTTACTTGTCCTTCCACATGGAAGGCTTGAGCCTCCCGGCTTTGCACCGGCTGTTTCCTCAGCCTGGAAAGCGGTTTTCCTCTTCCCTCCCATTTGAACCTCAAGGGCTGGAAGGAAGGAATGCCCCCTGCTCGGAAGCAGTTTCCCAAGTGTAGTGGCAGGAAGGGGCGGCACAGGAGCAAGGTTCAGGATGGTTCTTGGCAGACGGGGGGTAAAGGGAGTCTTGGAGCCCTCGGTGGCTTTTCATGCTTTTACTAGTAGAGGTGGCCAGGTACATGACAGTCCTCCCAGCCCCCAGCACATCTCACCCTCTCGGCTGCTTTGCTGCTGCTGCTCGCGTCGGTCAGTGCTGTCAGTCCTGTTGGTCGGTCCTGGCATCCTCATGACGCCGCCATTTAAACCCGTGTCCAACTCAGGTGCGCCCACTTGCGCATCCCCACCCTGGAATGCTCGCAGCACCGCAGGTGTCCATCATCACAGTGGTGGGAGGGTGGAAAGACCTGATCATTCTCTGACCCTACATCAAGGTTTCTAACAGAGCTGATGTCTCCCTCGATGGTACCAGCCTCATACGAGGCCCTCCCCTCTCATCGGGCATTGCCTCCCATGCGCTGAGTGTTACGTCAGCAAGGCAGCTTCTCTCTGGGCAGACGGGTGAAGGAGAGTCCTGGAGCCCTCAGTGACTTTTCAGGTTTTTAATGATCTTTCTACATGACTTATAGTGAGGCAACAGGCGCAGGGCAGGCAGGGGCGTGGTGGTGGGGCCTCTCTGGGCTGCTTTCCGCTGCACTCTGCTGTTCTCTGTGACGCTGCCTCAGGCTCAGGTGTGCCCACTCACGCAGGCCCACACCATGCTCCAGGTGTCCACCATCAGGCGTAGCCCCAGCCCACGCCCCCAAGTTTACCTCCTGCATTGAAGGCCACATGTGAGAGCCACAGGGACCACCTCTGGGGTAGGGAGATGGCAGAGCTGCACCTGAGAAATCCTCATTTACACTACAATTGAGGGTCTCTGTTTTCCCATGGGGTCTCCTGGTGTGGGCTGTGAACTTCCAGAAAGGTGTCCTGGGCTTCTCTCACATCTGAATCAATGCCAAGCCCAGACCCTGGCGCACGATAGGTGTTTGCCAGCCTCACGTCCTGTTGTCTTCTAGTCTATCTTCTTAATATGCTTTTCTGCTTATAAAAGTCATTCATGCTCATAAGGTCAAAAAAATACATTTGAAGAAGAAACTGAATGTTTTAAGCCAAATGATTGTCAACCTAGTTAGCATAAGAACATCCTGTGTGAGCTGGTTAAAAACACGCTCAGACTGTCTCCAAACACATGTGCACACACAGGTGTGTTTAATAAAGTTCTAGTTAATTCTAAAGTACATTCCTCATTCACGATCCCATCTTAGGTTATTTCCAGTGCTCTTCTACCACCCCAAAGCTGTGGATGATGCTCTCTGTACATAAACCCCTGCCCATGGGTCTATTTATTGGCTTAGTACAGATTCCTAGAAATGGAAATGCTGCACCAAAGGGTGTGGGAGACGTTTAAGTTTCTTGGAACAGTCACTCTTCAGGAAGATGGTGCCAGCCCCCTCTCCCACCAACCACTTATGAGGGTGCTTGTCTCATCACACCCCCATAATTATGGCCACTTTGGACAAAAAAGAACACAAGAATAGATGATATTAAATGTGAAAGAAAAATTGCCTAGCTGGGTGGTTTTTTAAGAGAGGCATTTAGCAAGCTTTTCAAGCATAATTACTATTTAATCCAGCCTAGGGATGCGCAGGCTCATTATTTTCCTTTTGCACATGGTTGGTAATTTTGCCAATGCTGTGAGCACCCTGTGCCTCATCGTATTCGGGAGTTGATGCTGCTTCCCTGTGTGTTTTTCTGGAAGATCCACCTCCCTCCTCCCCTTCTTCTCTCTTCACTTGTGAGGACTGTGGCCACTGAGTTTCCTACCCCCCACCCAGGGCTGGGTCAACTATTCAGTTCCCCTCAAGGGAGCATCTTACCTGAGATGCCCACACCCACAAATGAGCTTGTCTGTCATTTTCCATAATTTCTCTTTTTCTGCTTCCAGCCAACTCCGACAAGCAAGGACAGACACCACCAGAATTTCTCTACGTCTGCCCCCACCTGTGCCAGAGAGGCAGCCCCACTGAACCAGCTCATTCCAGCCCTAGAATGGAAAAGGCCAGCAGGTCCTCCTTGTGCTCAAGGGGTGAAGGCCCCCAGGAACCACAGGGTTTGAAGAACTTTCCAGGCAGAGGGGGTGTGGAGGAGAGGACAGCATCTAATCGAATTTAAATGTGTTCCCCCTCCAGCCACAGTTTCCCCAGCTAGAAAAGCCCTCCAGGGAATATTCACACACGTGATAATGCCATTACCAATGACTTTTCCAGCTGTTTGCAATGGGGAAAAAGCTCATTTGTGACAACTCGTTCAATAAATGAAGGATCTGTATTACACATAGGAGGCATTTGCACCAGGCAGTTTTAAAATTATAAAGATAATGACACAAAAAAGATAAGGAGACAGGCCCGCATAGCTGTCTACTGTCAGGAACATATACTGTTAAATGAAAGTGGCAGGCAACAGAGACATATGTTCAAAATGACCCCATTTATGTAGAAGGAAGCAATTTATGCAGCCAGCGTTTAATGAGGAACTTTTCCATGCAGTGGATGAAAAGGCCAATCACACAGAGCACCCCGCCCTGCCCCCACCTTGGGCAGCCAGAGTTGATAAACAAGGTTCGGGGTAGGGAGATGGCAGTAAATGGGGATTTTCATATATGCCTCTATATTGTTTGAAATTTTCACAATGTGCATCATGTTTGTCATTTAAAGTAATTCAAAGCGAATAAAGGAACTTAATGGGAAACGCAGCCAGGACTTGAGATACAGGCCCGAACTTGATGGCCATTCTTTCCAGGTCCCATAGAGGGGGACCGTCACCTCACTTTCCACAGGCTCATGGATTTAATCATTCACCTTTCAGGAAGATAGCCAGAGAGCCCACAATCACCACTGACGGGGAAGTTTCAGGTTACCCGGGTCTCCTTCCTATGTAGTTTCTTGGAACAAAATGTAGCCAGAGATAACAGGTCTCTTTTTCTAGTTCTGAAAAATGTCCAGCCTTCAGAAAAGTTACACAGTATAACAAATGCTTATACTTCTTTCATCTAGGTTAGATCCTAACACATTAGTTCCTGCTTATCCACTGATTTCTCTCTATAGGTATAATTTCTTTCTATATGTATGTAGCAGCAGGAAAAGCAGCACAGGAGCAAGGTTTGGGATGGTTCTGGGCAGACGGGTCAAGGAAGGAGAGCCTTGGAGCCCTCGGTGGCTTTTATTCTTTATTTAGTAGAGGTGGCCAGGTACATGGCAGGCAGGGGTGCCGGGGGGCTGGGAGGCTGGCAGGCGTCCCAGCCTCCAGTGCATCTCACCCTCTTCACTGCTTTCTACTGCTGCTGCTCGTCAGTACTGTCGGTCCTGTTGGCCGGTCCTGTTGGCTGATCCTGTCGGTTCTGGCATCCTCATGACACTGCCCATTTAAGCCCGTGTCCAACTCAGGTGCGCCCACTTGCGCATGCCCACCCAGGAATGCTCGCAGCACCGCAGGTGTCCATCATCACAGTGGTGGGAGGGTGGAAAGACCTGATTTCTCTAACCCTACAATGTATAATTTCTTTTTAAATATTTTTTTAAAATTTATTTATGCATACAAGAACTGGGGTACAGGCCAGAGGTGTCGGTGGGGGAGGGGTGCGTTGAGAGGATCCACCAGAGACAGAGTAGGAAACAGAACAGGCAGATCTACTGAAATACACTGCCAAAGGGAGCAGCAGGTGAGGCAGGAGAGGTCTGCCTTTGCCATGTGGGTCCACTCCCCGGCTGGCAAGAGGGATCAAACTCATGCTGCAGTGGCTGTGGTTTACTTCATAGTGCGTTGCTTAACCCATGGTGCCACCAGGGAGGCCCTATGTATAATTTTAATTTTTGCTGAATTGTTGGAAATTCAGCTGTAGATGACATGAAACTCTATTCCTAACCCTTCAGCTGGTATCTGCTTAGAACCAGGATGCCCCCTGTAACCACAGTATAGTTTCCCACTTGGGAAAAATAACATCAATACTTTCCCAGTGTCTAATCTGCATCCTATATTCAAATTTTCCCAACTGGCTCAATAATGCCCTTACACAGCTTCATTTTTGAAAAGGTTTGGAATGTGATCCAGGATCATGTATTACATTTAATTGTCCAGTTTGTTCAGTCTCCTTTAATCAAGAGCACCTTCCTACTTTGCTTTGGACTTTCCCAACATGGAGATGTTTTAAGTCTAAGCCAACTGTGTTAAAGCAACAATTACCTTAAATATAATACTTGAATTCTAAGGGTCCTTCTTGTCCCAGAAATGTACATTTTCCTTATGCTGCCAGCAGGTCACACACTCAGTGGCCCTTGTGAAAGGGCAATTTTAGGGCAAGCAAACCAGATTGATCTCAGTCTAATAAGGCTCGCAACAGTAAAACATGATGTTAGAAATGCCCTCATACTTATAAAGGTGTTATTCTTCCCAGTGTGACTTCTCAGATAGGACTCATAATCACCTTGGGATTTTTTTTAGTTGTTGAATTATAGTAGGTCTCTGTATATTCTGGATATTAATCTCCAATCAGTTATACAATGTGTAAATATTTTAGTATATGTGATCTATTTCCCAAGGCATTTTTTTCTGTCTAGTGCACTTTTGAACAGAAGTCACTGTGACCCTATCTTTGGCAGAGCCCCCAACACCCTGCCTCTGCTCAGCAGACGTGACACACACTCACGTATGCCCACACATGGGATGTTCTTTCTTCACCTGACATTGGTTCTGCCACACTGACCATCACTGGCTCTGAGAGGATTCAGGGCTCGAACCTGTGAGCGGCCCAGTGTTCTAAACCAACTCTGTTGACCCTGCACCAGTCAAACCCTGGGCCTTTGCCTGAATGGCTTGGACCCCTATGCTTTGGTCAGATGGATCAGTTGCTCCCATCTCGAAGGACGAGACCTGGTCGTGTTTGCGTGGAGGCTGCTGTTCACAGAGCTCTGTGGAAGGGCCGCCATCTTTGACGCTGTCACAGGCGTTTAGTTGGTGCTGGTTGTTTGTGGGTTTCTGCTTATCTTGTCTTCCATGCAGCCGTGGAGCAAGTAGAGCCTCACACACACCAAATGCTCATTGTTTGTTGAATGAAGTCTGATAAGTGAAGGTGATATATGGGGCTGTTTGGAGTCATGCTGTTTGGATTTCAACTTTTTGCTTTAAATATCACATCCCCATATGCCAGCGCTTCCCATAAAACAGAGAAGCCACCTGTGTTGGTTTTGGCACAGGATCTACTCAAGGTCAGGGCCGGGGCATCTTTGTTCTCTGTGCCATGCAGGTGCGTGTGCATGTGTGCGGCCTGTGTTTACATGCCTGTCATCTACGTACACCCGGAACAAGGCCTGGACAGTCACATCACCTCAAGACAGTGACCAGACTCTGGCAAGCCCAGGGATGAATAAAGTAGACCAGTGGGCCCAGCTGCTCAAGGACAAGGATGCATCTTTGACGCAAAAATGTTTTCAAAGATTCCCGCATGAGCCTCTTTGTTTTTGCATTTTGTAGATGAATAAAAATATATCCCCAGGCATCTGAGGACCTTTTGTAATGACTCCCAAGCCTTCCAGATCTGGGGGTCCACTTTTAACACTGGAAGGGGTAACTCCTAGAAACATCTGACATTCCCGAAAGTTTCCACCAATGAAAGCAGAGTTGGAGAACTGAGCAAAGAGACGCCAGCGCAGAGACCATGCCTTCTGCTTCTCGGACACATCCTTAGCAGTGCTTATAAAGCACTTCCTGCCAAAACAGTTCGCAAGAGCAGCCACAACTGGTGGCTGGCAGGCCTCACTCACCAGCAGCTCTGCGTTCCTGCTGCACACCAGCCTCAAAGAGCAAGACTCACTTCTCGACCCCAGGCCTGACTTCTTGACCCCCACCTAACCAAGTGCAACAAGCATCACACGACCTTGTCATGATCCCACGAAATGTCATCTGTCCCCAGGGCCCCCTCTGCCAGGCTGTGGGAATGTAAACTGGCCTCCCTTGGCAAATCCCTTTTCTCCTTGGGGTTACATAAGCTTCTGGAATGATCATGCGGGGAAGGGGGAGGAATTCTGTTTGTGGTCACTGCTCAAGCTCCTGGTCGTCCAGGCTACAAAGGCCACATAAAGACCTCCGCGGGCTGCCTGCTACTTGGCGTGCATGGAGATCTCGGCCATGACTGCCAGACCCCGGACAGGTGTCCAGGCTCGCTAGGCACCCTCTGCGGTCACGCATATCTGAGGGAGCAGCCTCTATCATAGGGCAGGCAGTGGGTCCCCAAGTGACTCACTCCTCCTAGTTTGGGGCTCTCCTTTGCCTGCTGCGACATCTCTGCTCCTCCCCCCAGGACAGCCTCCCTTGGGGTGAGGGGCACCCAGGGCTTCAGGCTGGGCCTTAGAGTTGTGGGAGACATTAGGGGCCAGAAGGGGCCCCGAGGGAACTATCAAGTTGAGCTCAGTGACTGGCCTAGCCACAGGCCCAGGGACCGAGTGCCTGACAGTGCCTACATCTTCCAGGCCATTCCTAAGCCATCAGGCCTTAAGTGCAGTGCTTATGGCCTATTGAGATGATCCCTGCTAAAAGCTTTGAGATAAACAGAAGAGCTTCTCCTTTGGCCATCTTATTCTTACCAGAGGGGCCAGAGAAGCAAAGTGCTTGCTGATGGAGCTTGGCTGGGCAGGGCTCTGTCAGGCAGGGCCACTACACAGTTCCGATTCTAGCGCAGGGTTTGTCCTTTGGAAAGCACCGGAATCCATTCTGCTTCCTCTTTCTAGGACCTAGTCCCAGGCTCCCCCAGGCGCAGCGGTGGGGTTTCTTGGAGCAGCAAGTTTCTGGCTAGAACCACAAAGCCCCGAGGAGGGGGTGTCGGTTGCACCAGGAACTCATGGAGAAGTTTCTGGGACTAAGCCAGAGGCTCTTTTTGCCAAGGGTTCCAGGAAAACGAACACATACCAGGACGGGGAGGAAGGCAGGCAGCAAAACAAGACTTTTTCCTAAGGACACCAATAAATCCTGGGGGATTTATGCCCAGACAAAGCTAGGAGGCAACTTTTTGCAGTTTTTCCCCAAAGGCAACTTTTTTTCCCCGTCTTTCCCCAAAGCGAGAGAAAAACAGAAAGTACTCCCTGCATTGTCTCACAAACGATCTGGGAATATACAGTCCATCTGTAAGGACAGGATACATATCTAAACTTCAGTTCTGTATTCTGGCCAGTTCATGAAGGGATGGAGAGGACAAAGGGAAAAGACGACACAGAGGAGAAAAAGGAAGGGAAAGGGGAAGCAGGGAAAGGAGGAGGGACTTGAGGGTTGGGAAGACACGGAAGAAGATCAGAGGCAGAGGCAGCGCGATGCGGGGCTATGCTACTGGGACGGCGAACTGCTGGTGTCCTCTCGCCATTTCCAGGAGCACCTTCGAAATGTGGGAGCGGGGAGGGAGTTCAGAACATGAGCTCCTCTTCCTATTTCCTCTTTCCTGTGTTGAATAGTGTCCCCCCAAAATTCATTGAGAGTCTACCTGGACTCTCAATGTCAGCTTATGTGGAAGCTTATGTGGAAGCTTATGTGGAAGCTTATGTGGAAGCTAATGTGGAAGCTTATGTGGAAGCTAATGTGGAAGCTAATGTGGAAGTTTATGTGGAAGCTTATGTGGAAGCTAATGTGGAAGCTTATGTGGAAGCTTATGTGGAAGCTTATGTGGAAGCTTATGTGGAAGCTTATGTGGAAGCTAATGTGGAAGCTTATGTGGAAGCTTATGTGGAAGCTAATGTGGAAGCTTATGTGGAAGCTTATGTGGAAGCTAATGTGGAAGCTTATGTGGAAGCTTATGTGGAAGCTTATGTGGAAGCTAATGTGGAAGCTTATGTGGAAGCTAATGTGGAAGCTTATGTGGAAGCAGGGTATTCACAGGTGTCACGGTTTAAGTGAGGATGCACCGGGTCAGGACGGGCCCTGCCTCCGCACACCGGTGTCCTTATGAGAAGGCGCGTGAGGACAGGCAGGGATGGGTGCCACGGCCCTGAGCCCAGAGACACTGAGGGTTCCAGCCACCAGCTGAAGCTGACGAGGCAAGGAAAGTGCCTTTCCTGGAGTCCTCAGAGAGAGCGTGGTACTGCCCCTTCCTTGGTTTCTTACTTCTGGCCTCCAGAACTGGGGCGAGCGTTTTTCTGTTGTTTTAAGTCGTGATTCATGGTGACTTGCTGTGGCAGTTCTAAGAATAACTACAACTCCCGTACAGGGGAAACCTAGAGCGTGCACACATCTAAGGTCATGGAGTCAGCTGGTGGCCTCTCCCCGTTCCAGCTTGCCTTTCACTTTTCTTCATTTGCTCTCCAGCATCCTTCATCCTCTGTGAAATGAAACTAAACTTTCTCTTCTATTGCCCAAGTCATCTTGAAGGAAATCATTTCCATTGAATAGTGACCTCTGTATGAAGGCACAGGGCTTTAATAAGGCCTGGGGTTATGAAGTTTTTCCACAAATTTACTCTTAGAAGTTTGCTGTAAGAAAACAGTCTAGGAGCGTATTACTTTTAAGAGATGAGCAATGTCTCTTTAACACTGAAATCACCATGTATTTCTTTAGTCTGAGCAAAATTTTTTCAAGGCAAGCCCAAGTCCCACTGGGGATATTGAACTTACACATCCATGAAGACCTTTTGATAAGAGACGGGTTAACCACTCATTTTGGGTTTTCAATGACATCAAATCACTTGGCATATACATGAGTTTTAAACTATTTTATAGTTTCTCACCTCTTTTTGGATCATGTCTCTGATCTGAGAGAATGATAAAAGCTCTGGATACTCTCCCAGAAAATTGTAAATTCATGCAACTTTTTGTACCCACCCTGGGGGGATTCAAAGATACCAGCTTTCACCCCAGTCTTCACTCTGTGACCCCAGCTGTGGAGACTGCCTTCAAATTGCCCCTCTCAAGATCTCCCCCTCTCCCCCTTCCTCACCTTTTCACTTGAGTCATGTGGGATAAGCAGAGCTCGGTCTGCCCTTTTCCTCCAACATGGTGGAGTATCTTTAAAGAAACTGCACACAGGAGCTGAGTCTCTGCTGAACATCTACTTAAGGCACTCAGAAACCTGAATCTGACCAGTGGGAGCCCAGCAGAAAGCCCAGGGGACAATAGAGGCTTTTTGAAGATGAACTAACGCCTAGGGCTGGAAGGCCTGGGCTGATAGGCTGTCTTCTCGCTGTTTTGGGGGACACCTCTCTCTTGCCTCAAGGTCTTTATATACTCCATATCCCCTCCTTTGTCTGCCATGCTCCTCACCCCACCTTTTCTTTTTTTAAAGATTTATTTATGCATACAAGAGCTAGGGTAAAAGCCAGAGTCACAGGCGGTGAGAGGATTCACCAGAGACAGAGTAGGGAGCAGAACAGTCTGATTGACTGAAATACACTGCTGAGGGGAGCAGTGGGCAAGGCAGGAGAGGTCTGCTGTGCCATGTGGGTCCCCTCCCTGGCCAGAGATGGAACTCGCTTTGCTGTGCCGTGGGTGCTTCACAGTGCGGTGCTTAACCCACTGCGCCACCAGGGAGGTCCACCCCACCTTTTCTACCTTGTACCCTCCTCCCCAGGTCTTAGTTAGATCCAACTTCCTTTTGGGCTCTTGCACTGACCCCCCCCCCACCTCCCACCCCCCCCTACCCCCCGCCCAAAATCTGTGTTAGGATCAGCTTCCATGAAACCCCATTTGCTTTGAAGTCTCCATCATACCATCTATCCTACTCTTGTCACCGGCTCCCGACTCCTCTGTGTTGTATGTTCAAGGAGAGGAAGGACCACGTGCTACCACCAATTCCCAAAAATGTCAGGAACACAGAGAATGATGAACACAAACCTGTTGAGGAAAGAAAGGAACGACGGGCCGGTTCAGCACAGGGGTTCCCAACCTTGGCCCCACCGGCACTTGGGAGTTGACGATTCTTTGCCATGGTGATGTCCCAGGCATTGTACTTAACGTCCCTGTCTGCTCTCCACCCACCCAGTTATGACAAAGAAAAATGTCTTCAGACACTGCCCTGGGAAAACCGCCCAGGTGGAAAACCACTGCTTGCGTGACAGAATGACCTTGGTGTCACCTAGCCCATCTTGAGTTCACATCAAGGAGTAAGAGGTGAGTGAATGAATTCATGCTGAGGGATGTTCACACAGGCCACTGGCCTCTGGCAACTGTCTGAAGAGGGAAAAAATTCCACTGCTGTTTGCTAAGGAGCATTTTAAGGCCTTCCACGACCTGTTACAATGTCAGGACACCAGAGGGCGCTCTAGCCACCAGTCCTACCGCCCGGAAGCCGGCCTTTCCTGGAAGTGGTGGCTGGAGGTCCAGTTTAGCAAGGAGCTCAGATTCAGACTTTGGTTATGACAGCTGATTAGGACAGCTGAAACCAGGATGCAGTGTTTGGAGATTTTTAGGGATGAAATCTACAGTGATAGATCTCTATGTGTTTGTTGTCCTACTCAGAGATACAGGCAGAGTGGAAAAAATAATGAAAAGCCCATTTATGACCCACAAATAAGGCATAAGTGCAGGAACAGGGTTTTCCCAGTGTCTTGGCAGCGACTCTACTCCAACAGCAGCAAGGGCCTGAGCTGACACCTCTGGGCTCTCCCAGATCATTGACTCACAGAGCAGCAGCCGTTAAGGTCATTAGAGGTCATCTACTCCCCTGACTCCAGCCTGAGTCCGTGACCCTGAGAACTAGGAAACCACATAACGTTTCTACGGTAGAACTTCATACCTGTGGTGTGTGGGAGCCTGAGGCTTTTATCCTATTTTCTAAGGTGTCTAAGTGCCCCACATGCTCAGAACCATTAGTCTCATCTCCTGTTTGAGACACAAACCTGAGACTTGGAGGTTAAAAGGTTCCATTGTTTCTGTAGCTGGAATCTGGCCAGGACACCCTCAGCTCTCCTCTGGCCTATGGGGAAGAGAGTTCTGGGGAGGCTGCAGGGAAGGTGAGTCCTGAGGCCTTGGGCGTGGCAGTAGGAGGGAGCTTTGCCCATATTGTCGGATAAAAGAGGATTTGAATTAAATTAAATTTGAATTTCAGATACATGAGTGTTTTTCTAGTATAAGTCCCAAACATAACATACTTATGCCCCCAAATGATTGGCTATTGATCCAAAATTCACTTTTAACTAGGCATCCTGGAGTATTCTCACTTTTGGGTGTCTGGCTCAGCTGACCACCTCTGTACCAGGCACAGGCGTGGAGTCTTGGGTGGCAGGGAAGCCAGCTCAGAAGGGGCAGCGGGGTATTCACCACTGTGTTTACAGCTCAGACACCCTGGGGGCCTGACTCCAGGCGAACACTAGGCTCTTGGCCTGGGAGGCTGCCCGCTGGGGAGACCCCCTGGTTTTCTCTGCCTCTGGAGGGCCTGGAGCGCTGCAGATACTCTCTGGGCATGTGGCCTGTCAGAAGATGACATTTCACAGGTCTGTGAAGAGTAAAGATCAAATTTATTTAATACAACACCCCACAGGTCCCTGCAGCCATGTCATTCAGGCGGCTGGGGCCAGTGGCTTCTGGTAGGTGCGCTCACTCATGAAATTCCACAGCAGAATGGCCACAGCCCCTCTGCCCTTGCCTCAAGACACAATGAGAAACATCTTAAGACCTCAGGAGACCATTTCCTTAGCAAGGAATAAATAAAAAAAATTAGTAAGAAAAACAAGCACTTGATTTTTCTATTAAAAATATTTGCTGTAGACAAACATCTTCCCGTCTTCTAGTCTGCAGCAGAGTAGAGGAAAAGAAAGAAAGGGTATAGGAAACAGCTGGAGAACATCTGTGCTTTGTCCGCTTCGTTTCCTGTCTTGTGCCCTGCCCGGAATGGGATGAGCCTTGTCTTCAAGTTGGCATCTCCAAGATGTTGCTCCCAAGCAGCTCTGTGTTCCCATTTGTGGAGGTCAAGGTCATGGTGGGGGGCGGGGGGGCAGCTGTGTGACCAGCGCCATGAACCACAGGCCCTTGAAGGACCAAAGGCAGAGACAGAGAGACCAGTCCCTAAGCCAGGTCACTCGCTGGAAGGGACAGACCCAACAAGAACAGTTTCTGGGTATGAGGGTACTTGGAAAGCTCCTGATCTCTGTACAAGACAAAATATTCAAGTGTCAAAATATCCCAATGGCCTGATGACCCTGAACCTCCTTCTGCCACTCACCACTCCTGAGGACACTCCGCCTTGGTGGACGGGGGGTCGCGTGGGAAATGAACCAGCCCCTTTGTTTCTCCTGACAGCTTGTACATGCAGGAGGAGGGATGTAGGAACTGGTGACTTGGCCTGAGGAATCGCTATGTTCAGTGGGAGCGGGGCAGGTTCATAAATAAGCGCACAGAGTTCTTGGAATACAGGAATCATCTGCTCTTCTTGGAACGTGCCTGCCCTCTCAGGGACGAGCCTCTGTCCTCGAAGTCCTAAGTTCCATCGAGGGAGCCTTCCGTTCTCTAGCGACAAGAGACAAAACAAGCGATGGTCGTGAAGATGAAGGAACTCCGCAGAAGCGGCTCCCAGTGCTGGTCCCCGACCCCGACCAGGCGGGAGCAGCTCCTGCCCGCTCACGTCTTCCTTCCCTGGTGCCTGCTCCGCGCAGCTTGCAGACAGCTCCCCAGACACAAGCTGCACATCAGGACATCAACCAGCTTCACCCAGCACCCACAGGCACCCAGTACGGTGTCCCTGGGGCACTGTGATTACCCACAGAGGAAGAGGAATCAAGAGAGACCTGGCTTTTTGCTCCAGTTCTGCCTCTAATAGGGGAGGTACCTTCTCTAGGTCTGGGCTTTTTTTAATTAATAAAATGAACAACTGAACTCAAATGGTCTAATTACTTGTTTCCAAATGATATGAGTCTGCCTTCAAAAGGAATGAAATTCTGATACATTTGAACAGGGCTAACCCTTAAAGACATTATGCTAAGTGGAATGAGCCAGACACAAGCGGACATGCTGTGTGGTTCCACCTACAGGATGTGCCCAGAGCAGTCAACTGCAGACACAGAAACCAGAACAGTGGGTGCCAGGAGCAGAGGGGGTCCGTGTCTGGTCAGAAGGAGTCTCTGGTATGATGAAAAGGCTCTACGGCTGGATGGTGATAATGGCTGTGAACTTAATGCTACTGAATCGTACACTTAAAAAGGGTAAAAATAGTAAATTTCATGTCGTGTCTATTTTACCACGATAAAAACAAACAAAAGTCCCATGTGCTATCGTGTCTGAAACTTTGTCATAAGGTGTTTGTGTCCACCTACCAGGGACTGGGCCCCCGTCTCACCGGGGTGCTGTCATCTGTCAGAGGATGCCAGAAGCTACCATGGAGAATTTTATAACTCGTCAATTATTGGCACCCAAGGGTGCTGGAAGTAGAAGGTGGAAGAGGCTCTGACAAGCTGGGAAGCTGTTCAGAGGTGGTGAGGTGACCCTAGCCAGGCAACAAGGAGTCACAGAAGGTTCTGGAGAAGTCACTTAGGAACTGGCCTCAAAGGTGAGGTGGAATTTGACAAATGGATGGAGCAAGAGGGTAGAGAAGTAGAAGGTGCTGGAAATGCTGGAGCAGAGGGGGCCAAAGAGTGGGCAGCATCTGAGTCCACTGCCCTGCCCCCTCTGTGAGCTTGGGGCACCCTGCTGCTGGTGGAACTTGGGGAGGCAGGGGCAGGAGAAGCTGTGGGGATTGGCTCAGGCATTGGGGAGCCCGCCACTGGGCTTGCTGCCTCCCCGAGGGTGGGCTGAGAGTCTGTTCTGTTCTGGCACTGTTGGATCTGAGTTGCCTCTTGGAACAGGATGCAGGCCCAAGGAGCTCCAGCTGGAGGCCCCAGGCTCAGCTCCTCCTTGCCAGGAGAGACCCAGCAGGCGGGACAAGAACTGTGTGGGCCCCAGAGGGCTGGAGGCCCGCCAACCCTGGCAACTAGCCTCGCCCCACTTCCTCGGCCGGTGGCCAGTCTTTTGCAGGCCCCAGACCAAGTGCCTCCCCAGACCTCCTCTCTCCCTCTCTGGAGGAATCCAGTGCTCAGGGAGCTGCTGCAGGATCTGCTCCACAGACAGGAAGGGCTGGGCCACACTCAGCTGGGCTTTGGGGATTTGAAGTAAAGGTTAATATGCTTATATCCAGGACGTGTGCTTAAATCAGGGACCAGCCATCGGCTCCCCAGTTACAGTCATGGTGTCCCTCCCTTCTGACCAGAACATGGTGTGTGAGCTCTCAAAGGTCACTCTGTTTCTCCCCACCAGGATTTCTCCTTCCTGCTTCTAGAAAGTGCACCTTAGAGCACAACAAATAGGCCACGTCTATGCTAGGGGTTCATTTCATCCTTGCAACCACCAAGGGAGGGGGGTGGTTTATGACCTCCAGTTTACAGATGAGGAAACTGAGGCTCAGCAAGAGTAGACTCTCTGCCCATAGTAACAAGACTAATACATGGATAGTAAGGGAAAACAAAGTTTTTATGTGGGTCTCTGATTCCAAAGTCCAAGACTGGCTTTGGCTAACCCCTGGCGTTGGTAAGTTACTGCTACATGCCCCTCCTATGACAGGATATTTCAGGGCCAAGTGAAGAAAACCTCCCGTCCGTACTCCCAGAGGGTCTGAAGGAAAGAGTTTTCAGATAGATCATCAACTAGTTTTTAGATGGCATTGGGGAGGGGATGGAGAACTTTGCACACGTGTGTCTCATTAAACGCTTAATACACGCCTACGAGACGCTACGGGGTCACCATCCTCATCCTGCAGGGAACACAGGACACCCAAACCAGGCTGGTAAACTGAACCTTCACTCAGGCACTGGGTCCGGCTCCTGGATGCTTCCCTTTGCACCCCATTGCCCGCTGGCTCCCGGGAGGGGGCGTCACCTTTTTCAGTAAAAAGACAAGTTTCTTTCCAAGATCCCAGACCCATGCAGGTCCAGATTCACCTCTGCAAGTACAGGGTGTTCTCTTTCTTGTTATCTGTCTGCATTGCTCATAAACACGATTTATAAACAAGGCAAAATGGCAGAGGAAAAATGAAGTCAGAATGTGCCATTGAAGCAAGTCAAACAATACTAAATTAGTATTTGGCGAAGTGACTATCTCATTGTTAAGATATTTCCTCCAATATGTTTTCAGAAGCAACGGCCATTAAACAAGTGGGAATGATTGCCAGGTTTGATTTCAGGAAGGAAATCCCCTCCCATTTCCCTGCTAGGCAATTCAATTAATTTTCTCCTGACCCTCACTACCTGATTATTAGGGAAACTATACCTGCTTCTTTTATAAACAAAATACAACTGCTTAAAAGATTCAAAATCCCTTTCCCCACAGCTGGGAGTCTCTGTGCTCCTACCAAACAGCTTAATTCTTTTGGGGGGAGGCCTAATAGGGGGAGCTCCCAGAAGCATCCTGGGAACAGGCTTCGGGGTACATGGGCCAGCTTCTGGGGAAAGGGAAAGCTCCATCTCCTAGAGCTCAGAGCCTTTGTCCAGTGAGACCATTTGGCCCAAAGACAAAGTAAACAAGGCCCGCAGCTCCAGGCCACCTGCCTGGGTGGACACAGCCAGGCTTCTCGAAGCAGAACGTCTCTTTATTCAGGTTCCACACTGTGCAGGAAGCAAAGCCGGCACTTGCTACTGTGTCCAGGTCTTGATGGCTAAGACAGTGACATGACATTTTGGGCTGCCCAGCGAGTCTAGAGACTGGGGTCTAGTCCTGACGCTGCCATCAGCCAGCTGGACAAACTTCGACCCAGTCGGACCTCGGTTTTGTCATTCATATGCCTGGCTCCCTGCCCTTCCACTGCAACTGTCTCTGGTTTAGGAGTTGGCTTGGGTTTAAGCTAGGAAAAGACACTCATTTCATTTCTCTTTTCCTTAAATGCTAGCAGTCCTCCATAAAAAGAATGTCAGTGACTTCCTGTCCATCAGAAGTTTAATGAGCTCTGTTTTACAAGAATTCAGACTCAGGCAAAACAAAGGAAGCCACGGGCCCACTGCAAGGGCTACCAGCAATCTTGCAGAAAAAGTTTCTTTCCAGACCTTAAAGCAGCAGTTGGTGAGGCCAATCCCTACTTCCCTAAGGTCCTAGCTGCCAAGTGAGCTCCAGTGCTGCTGGGGAGCTCCTAAAAAGCTGGGGAGTAGGAAAGGGGAGACAGGTCTTTGCAAAATCCCAACCTGGACCTCTGCATTTCTTTTAAATATTCCCATCTGCCCAATAGCAGTTTCTTTAAATTCCTTATTTTTTTGCAGAATGAAAACATAATCATTGAGGGCTTCGAGTTCTTCACATGTAAGTCCTATTTTATCTCCCCAACCCCTTGTCACCGTTAACCTCTTCTCCTTTTCTGAACTGCTCGAAACTGCTGTGACACCTTTGCTCCTGCTGATCCTTCTACCTGGGCACTGCTGTAACCTGATTCATTCAAGGCCGATCCAAACCCCTCCTTGGCGAAGCGAGCTAATCAGGGGGAAGGAAGCAGGTCACATCCGTGTTCCCAGTCTCTGGTGTAGCTGTTTTCTCCTCTCTAACCAACAATAACGTGTCTGATTCCCATTTTGGATCCAGAACCTTGGGTGTCTCCTGCAGCCGAGGGCCTGGTGTGTAAGGGTGACTGGCCTGGGCACTCAGAACTGGAGATGCTGTCAGATACTCCATCCTTCCAAGCTGAGGCTCAAATCTGCCTCACTTCCTAAGTTTGAACCTGGGTACCAGGAGCAAATGGATGCTTTGCTCATTTGGAGCTCAATGCCCCAGTCCTTTGGTGGGGGAACTTCCAGGTTTCCCTTCACTGTGGGCTGAGAGTGCTGGCAACAGTGGGAGAGAATATTCCAGATCACAGCTGGCCCAGAAAACCTGGCTAATCTGATGATGAAGTCCCCACTGGTTCAGGCTCCTAGTCTAAAAGAGATGAGGTTGCTACAGAAAGAAATTTGTGGAAATGCAGAACCTGAGTGAGTCAGGAAATAGTTCACTGTTCGGTGGGCTATTTCAACAAAAGTACACGGATTCTGTACTCACCGAGTATCTGTTCTCCATGAAATCTGCAAAACAAAGGATAATGTGGAGGTTAGCAATGCAAAGAGCATGTTGGGCTCCCCCAGCATCTCAGGGAAGAACAGGTAGATGAAGGGGCTTCAGAGGGTACAGGAGGAGCCCCTCTGCACCCCCAGGTTATGGTTCCTTTGCCCCCACATCGCCTCCCCTGGAACCTATGGCTCTACGTGATGAGAATATAAAGCATCTAGAAACTCATTTGAAATTTTAACAGCTTAAAAAAATTAGTACATGCTATTTTAGTCAAACACTGAAAACTACAGAAAAGTAGAAAGTAACCGATAAAAATTGTCTCAGGCTCCAATCTTTAAACCCTGTTGACACTTATGCCTGCCAGTTATTTTCTACTCTGGGTAGGATTTTTTAAAAAGTCAGAATTTTTCACTTCCTGCCATTTTGTATTCTTTCTTTTTCACATGGCGCAATTTCATAATTTCATCAACATTTTCTAGGACCTTCTTAAACATGATTGTTAGTGGTTGCATAATAATCATTAAATGATGGTATAATTGTTTACTTAACCAGTTCATTGTTTTAAAAATTTAGGTTCTTTCCAAGTTTTTGCTCTTTTAGATAATGTGCTAGGATCCTCTTTGGGAATAAAGCTCTTAACAGACCCCACGCTGGTCTGTCCATTCCCAGGAGCAGGTGGACGGAGGCTCTATAAGCACGGCCAAAGCTCTTGGCAAACAGTGGCCAATTGCCATCTGAAGGGGAAGGCCACCCTACTCCTGCCCCTGGGGAGCCTCATGCAACTGTCCCAGATCACACTGTCTTTCGCCAGAGTGCATGCCTGGCCTCACCGGCCTACCAGGCTGCAGTGGTGAAGGTGGCCCCAGGAAGATGACGGATGGGTTAAGAGACTGCCGAGAACAGAAACTCTGCGCTGAGGTGAGTGGTCCCCACCTGCACTGGCTGGAGATGCCTTCACTACAAGAGGCAAGAGAGGGCTACAGCTTCCTCATCCAGACAGAACCAGCTCTACAGCAGAGCTCCAGAATGGGCAGAGTCCTCCATGTTGGGGTGCACCCCGACAGCCCATTGTGCACACAGACCTGAGGACACAGAGGCCATGGCGGCCTTAACTGCTGCCGGGGGAGTGGGAGATGTGGGAAGTGGGGGTGGTGCCGTTCTTACTAGTGGCAGAGGTAATGCTGAGAAGGTCATCCCGCCCTCCCAGTGCCGGGTTTTAGGGGAGGAGGTCCTCCTAAGCACTTCACTTGCTACCTAGCTGCCCCAGCGCCAACCAGGGCCTGGGTCCGGGGCAGGCTCATCTGTCACAACAGCAGTCACAGCCCCTCCGCTTCTTTCTCTAATTTAAAATATCCTGTTTCCACAAGCCCACTTCCCCCTCGAGCCCTGTCTTATCACAGCTCCATTGTGAGTCTCCTCGAGAAAGGGAACGGAGCCAGAAGTTCCTTGGGGGGCCCCTTCTGTCCTGGCCGGGCCAGAGGCCGGTGTCCACGCCAAATGGATGAATCAGCCCAACCACAAAGTCCAGCCATTGTGTAAACTTCCACACATTGAGTGGGACCCTGGGCAGCACCCCCACCCCCACCCCAGATCTGACCTGGGAGGACCCACAGAACCCCAGGCTTCCTGAGGCCCCAAACCCCAGGGGCTCTGGAATCAGACGCCAGAGGGAAAAAGCCTCACCTTGCCTCCTAAAGCAATTTGAACATGGGATGCTAAAATTCCCAGTCAGCTGGGGGTGCTGATGGGGGTGCGGCTGGACCTCTGCTCTTGGCAGTTTTGTTTCTTCTGGGTAGTAGAGCAACCACACTGGGTAGAACCCACTTTTCATGGAATTTTTTTTTCCCCCTCTGGCCTTCTTAGGCAGGAAACGCCACCCTTGGGGCAGGACAGCGCCCACTAGCCCCACTCCCTTTGGGCCTCACAGGATGGGTGGGCCTGGCCCTCCAGAGGGGCCTGACTTGGAGACCCTCTGCTCTTTGGCTCTTTCTTGATGACCAGCTACTCTTGGGTTACCATACATCTGGCATCCTGTAAGAAACATCTAGGAGGCAAAGAGAAAGCAGAGTTGAGGCTGAAGGAACAGCTACTCAGACGGGAAGTTGAGCCCTGTTTGACCCAAAAGATATAGGTCAGTGTTTGGAGCTGAACTTGGCCTCTCTTCCCAGAGCCACGTTGTCAGGTGGTTGTGCTTGGACACCTCCCAAGGTGGGCACAGGAGAAGCTCAAGCACTGGCATCTAGGGGGAAAAGCCAGCTCTCCTGTTAGAGAATGAGGAGAATAAAGATTTATTTATGCAAATTGGGGTATAGGCCAGAGTATGTGGGGGGAGGGGTGTGTGAGAGGATTCACCAAAGACAGAGTGGGGAGCAGAACAGGCAGATGGACTGAAATACACTGCTGAGGGGAGCAAAGGGAGAGACAGGAGAGGTCTGCTGCACCATGTGGGTCAGCTCCCTGGCTAGGGATGAACTCTTGCTGCAGGGCTGCAGATGCTTCCCAGTGCGGTACTTAACCCCTTGCGCCACCAGGGAGGCCCTTAAGCCAGGTTTTTTAACTTTGGCACTGTTGATGTTTTGGGGTGGGTAATTCTTCGTGGCGGAGTTATCCTCTATATCATAAGATGTTTAGCGACAACCCTGGCCTCTGCCCATTAGATATGGTAGCATACCCCCCACCCCTACCCCAAATTATGATGAGCAGAACTGTCTCCAGACATCACCAAATGTCTCCTGTGTCCCTTGCTTGAAGCTGTGGGACTTGTATCCCAGACCTGAGTTCTCTCCTAGGGAAGAACTTGACCGTATGGCTGATTGGAATAATCCACTTTACTCTTCAGTTTTCAAACCCAGTGTAAATATAAGTTAAGGGGTTTTGCTTTGAATTACCAGCAAGCCATTTCATAAGGCACTTTCAGGATAAGCTGGAGCGCTGTCAAACTATCCAGCGCTGGGTCAGAGCGAAGTTCGCATGGAAACAATCTGGCTAGCCACTGTGGCAGCATTTATAGTAATAGCTAAGACCCAGAAGCAACTTAAGTGGCCACCAGCAGGGGCTGGGATCAAGAAGGTGTGGCCTGTCCACACAGTGGGAACTCCTCAGCCATCAGGAAAGATGAAATTTTGCCATTTACAGCAAACTGGAAGGATCTTGAGGGGATTGTGAAGGTTGGCTAGAAAGATTAAGACAAACATTGGATGAATATCATCTCTAGAGGGATATATGAAAACCAAGAGGGTGACCTGACAAAACCAAATGAAAATAAACTAGTGGACATTGAAAACAGAAGAGGTGAAGAGGTTGGGTGGGGAGAAAGGGTGAAGGGGGCCGAAGGGGTCTGGTGGGAATTTTGTTGATACTTATTTTCTTAAATAAACCTGCACTTTTCGTAAATAAAACTGTACCCCCCCCCACACACACACACACATACACGAAGTTCACACAGCTTGACAAGGCCAAGTAAAAGAATGAAGTTGCCCAGGAGGCCATGGACAGCCAGACTTTTCTAGAGGGCTCCCTACCTAGCCACCCATTCTTTTTTGGTTCTTGTTCTAGGTGAACACTAGAAAAACAAGGGGGAGGAAAAGGAAAGTCAAACCTTTCCAAGGATTAGTCAGAGCCAGTGAGAAAAGGAGGAAGCCGATGACAAATGAGGAGAGGCTTGCAAGGGCTTTCCACTCCAGGTGGCCCTGCCGCCCAGCACAGCAGAGCCAGGAGCAAGCCCCAGGGGGGCCAGGTCTTCAGGGCTTGGGTCTAGAGGGCTGCGGACTCAAACGTCCTGCCTGAAGCTCCAGGCCAAAGGGGAGGGGAGGAAAGTGCACTCCAGGTAAATGTTAAGAGAGAAAGGCACCAAGCTGCAACCTGTGCTGCTTTCCTTAAGGCCCAGCCTTCAGCACCACCTACACCCCTGCTCAGTAAGAAGCAAAATACAACGGCATTACCATTTCTGGAAAGCAAACCGCACACTGGAACTAGAGCTCCACTAAGTGGGACTTGAAAACACCAACCTTGGGCAAATAATTAGGGAATAAGAGTTTTTAAAACTCTCGAGTGTTAAGCTTGCAGATCTAAATCACGTGGAAATTATCAGCATTCTCTCCATTCCACTGGGAACGTTAAAAGTCCCTGAGACACAAAAACTCTTTCTCAGCTTGTGCTGCTTCTGTCCCAGGCCGTGCCTTCCCTTCTTTGAGAACCTCTTCATTTTGTCTCTTTCTCATATATTTTTTCTGGTCCTAAGAACCTCTCTCCTTCCCGCCCTAGGATGTAGCAACAGATCACCTCACAGTTGAAAAGGGAAACGCTCAAAGGTCAAGAGGCTTTCTTGCTTGAGACTCAGAGTCAGCTGGTTAAGTGTCAGCCGGTTAAGGCTGCAAAGGGAGCAGCAGACTTGCAGGACCCTGGGCATGACCCCGTGGGGTACTAAGTTGGAAGATCCACCCTCCCTATTCCCCATCTTACAGGCTCCTCTGCTCACCCACAAACTTTATCCTCCTAAAGGCCATCCACACCCCCCGCAGCTTTTTGTGGCAAATCCACACAGATCAGGGCATTTTACTGGGAATGAATGAGAAAACTAATGCAGATGGAGAGATGTGAGGGGTGGGAGAAAAGGCATACAACCTACAAGGGCAGAAGGGGACCAAACCCAGTTCTCCATCTCTTACTGAGGAAGGTTTCCACTCAAAGACCGTCCAGGCTGGCCTCTAGCCAACAGGAACGCGCCAGAAACACTGGCCATCACTGACAATCCAGATTCAAAGGGAAAACTCTGGCTTAAAAGCAAATATGTTTGGGGTCTTGGTGTCAAGTGATGGTAAAGTGTTAGGATTGGTTCCAAGTGACCCCAGGAGTGACTCTTAGAGTGAGTGACTCCCTCTCCCCACCAGCATGCCAGGGTGTTGGGTCTGAGGTGACCAAGGTATGGACAGAGGGCCTTCATTTGTAAATGCCTGGCTGGAAGGCAACTTATAAACACTCATTCGGCCACCGCACTGGACAGACCCAAGCACTGCGTGTTGTGATTCACAGATACAAAGTGGGATGGCACTGCCACTGGCTGGGGGAGTGGGGTTCACATTAGGAAGAGGAGAGCCTTCTACAGGTGGAAGCTGATGACAACTGTGAATGTTGTAAGTGTGTCTGCTGTGGCCGAATTGGGCACCTCCAGAAAGGTTAAAATGGCAGGTGTTTTTACCATGAGTTTAAAAAAAAAAAGAAAGAAAAAGCTGAGCTTAGAGCCTAAAGTCAGGATCGCAAAGACGGGTGCCCCCCCCCACACAGCCTGTAAGAGCCCCATGCTCCTCACCCCGCAGCCCCAATGCTACCAGAGCCCCACCCTGCACTGCTCCTCGGAGGCAAGGCTGCCCAGTGCCCTTTGGCTTATCTAGAAGAGCAGTTTTCCTTTGTATAACTCAGGGGAAGGGGGGTTAAGGGCCAGAATGATGCCTGGTGAGCCATATCCCAAAATAGCCCACCCCATGTACTGTTCCTTCGGAGACTGGCGAAGTTAAGGTGGAGCTTTGGAGAGATGAAAGGTTAGAACGGACTCGGCTTTGCACTGAGTCTGTGCACTGCCCGCCCAGAGGTTTCTTCTCTTCAAGGCCTTTATTTAATCATGGGTCACCCTTGTCCCCCAACACACACACACACTCTCTCTTTCTTTCTCTCTCTCTCTCCCTGGTTCTCTCTGCTGGTCAGCTCTGAATGATCCCTCCAAAAATTCTGGGGAAACAGAAAGACACTTCCATTCAAACAAGAGTCAGAGCAGACCTTATAGTGGGAACTCAGAACATCTAGAAAATGGTTCACCCTGCACCACAGCCTGTGGGAACTTACGAGAAATGCCGATTCCCAGACCTGCAGCATCAGAAGGTCAGGAGGTGGTGCCAAGCGCTCTGTCCTCGAGGACAGCCGAAGGAGCCTTGGCTAGCTCCTAGCCCACCTCCTCATTCACAGCAGAGGCACCGAGGTTCTTGACCTCACCCAAGGCCAGCAGACCACACCAGGCTGCTCTTTCTAAAGCGGACAGACTCTGCTTTATCATCTAATAAAGGTCATGGTCACGCTCCAACCAAACCAAACCAGCTGAAGAAAGGCCAGTTACACAGCCAGCATGCCCACGCCACATCCCTAGAGCAGGAAGAAGAGTGGGAAACTCCAGGGGCCTCAGCAGCCTAGGAGACCCCATGAGTCCCAACCAGTCAGCAAGAGACCCAGCACGGAGCCACCCAGCAGCCAGCCCCCGCCCCTGCCCACTACACATACACAAACTCCTGCTTTTCAGCCCCTCGGTGGCTGCCCCCTCAGGACCCCCCTCCACTTGGGGGCCTTTCCTGTCCTTCCTCTTATCTGTCAACACATTTGGCTTTTCTGTAACTCTGGTCTTGAATTTGAGTTTTTGCCTGGCTGAAAACAAGAACCAAGAGAGCCCCCAGGGGTCCCTACACACTTGAGGCCCCATTCAGCTTCATCTGTAAACGGGCTGTGAGGACTGGGCAAGTGCATGCGACATAAAGCCCTTGGCACACAAGGCAGGCACTTAATGCACGTGAGCGTCTCACATACAAGCAGAGCAACCAAAGGTGAATGACCTCTGGGTCTCCTGAAGGGCAGAAGGGACACTGGCCCGGCACTGCCCACAGCCTAACCTTAGAATAATGGAGTTCCATTAAGCTTTAGCTTTCTGTTTCATTGAGCGCAGAGAAAGTCTATTTATTTCCAAATTTGCATTTTTCTACCTCTGAACAGACCGAAAATAGAAAGTGAGATAGTTAAGTCAAATATTTCCCTGGAAATGGGGAAATTTCCAAAATCATTCAGTCCATGTCAAGTTTCACAAAGGGCCACATTTCTGCTCTTACTATGAAAATACCATTAAAACTATTAACTCAGGAGTGATTCTTATTTCAGATAAAAAGTAGACTGACTCTTCAGAGAAGAGAGTGCTTCTCAAACACTGGAGGCATTGGAGAAATCTGGGAGCTTTTGTTGTTCAGATTCTGAAGCTCCCCACTGGGTTGGGCTGAGCTGACCAGTGCTGCTGGCCTGGGTCTCTGCAGGCCAAGTAGTGGGTAGCCAACCTTTACTGAAGTTTCCAGCCCATTATAAAGAATTTTACATATCCACTTCAAAGAAGCAAAAATAGAGGCCCTTTGGTACAAAATGAGAAATCGATACAGCAAGCGTTTCCCTGGAATCCTTATACCTTCTGGGTTGCCATTTATCTTCAGAATTTAAAAGTCGTCGATGAGGATTTCACTTCCTCAGAATGAATTACTGTAATTACACCATAGCTGAAATTGTTGGGTTTGCCCCCCGGTTCCATGTCTGCTTGGGCTGGGAGCTCAGCAAATGATGGGAGCTGAAGAAGAGTCTTGGCCCAAATCCAGGGAAATGGGAGCAGATCTGTACCCCCTCCCCATAGTCAGTACATTCTCCGAAAGGCTGAACACCCAGAGCAGGCTATAGAGTAAGTGACGTTCTCAGGCTGTTTCCCGCCCCCTGCTGCTACCATGGATGCTTGGCCAAGAGGTACGGCCACTGGGTACATGCGCCTCTGACTGTGGACACCTGGCCAGGACAGCACGGGGTGCACGTGCATGAGTACAGGCACCTGTAGCCAGGCCAGGGGCTATAAGGGTAGCATCACTGTGGCAGGAGGACAGAGAGAGAAGACGGCCAGAAAAATGCTGAGAGAGAAGGCTGCTCTGTCTCCTGACTCAGCATTAAAGACTTGTAAAAATCTATCAAAGGCCCCAAAGTTATTTTTTGTCTGTGAGAACTGACAGTGAACCTACTGGGTCTGGGATGGTCGCAAAACATAGGCACTGACTTTAAGACCTTTGGGAGCCCCGGTGCAGCAGGGTCCATGGGTGGGGTGGGGTGGGGTGGCGTGAGGGGGATGGGGGAGAGCAGTCAGGCTCCTTGGTGACTCCTGAGAAGAAGCCAGACCATACTGCTTCTCGGGGTTCCAAGGGCACACCTGGAACGCCATGGGCAGCACACGCCATTGGGAGCACACGCAGTGCCAGCACACGCTTCAGCCCAACACCCCGTTAGCTGGGCACAAACGCTAGAGGTTTTGTTCACCTGGCCTATGGCAGAACACTGTGTTCACAGACCATAAACAGTGCATTTAGCCTGGGGCTGCTTTACAGGTGTGGTAGGAGAGAGGCAACTCTGGTAGAGGTAGCACGTCTCTTTGGCTTCCTTTGCGTGCCCACTTCCTCTTTTCCTGCCCACTCCCAAGGATCAGGCTAAGGAGCCAAGGGCCCCTCACTCACCGGGGTCAGCTTTCCGGATTTCACTGTACACCGTCTCCGTGCCCTTGGTCTCCAGACCTGAGGGGAGAGACCAGACGCAGGTCAATAGCTGCTTCTGGGCACCAAGTCATCCCAGTGCTGGAGGAGAACATCTGAGGCACCCCCCTCAAGGCTGTACCCCACTACTCCACCCTGTGGGCACACATCTCCAGGAGCGTCTGGAAACTTTGTGACCCCCTCAATCTAGGCATTTCCTTGCTTTTGAGGACTACCCAGTGTCACTCTCAGCCTGGAAGTCCAAGGGAACTCTGAATCTCAGGGGCTGCCAGTGAGGGCCCCAGCACAGGCCTGCAGCCTCCAGCTCAGAGGCCCCTTCCCTTTCTCCCTGCCTCCTGTCCCCGTGTCAGCGGCTCTGCCAGCCCCTCCCAGGATGCTGGGCCATGGCCTTTCAACAGCCCGAAGTCTGGGTAGAGCTTGGGCTTCGTCTACGGCTTAAGGATCAGCAGGAACTGAGCATTGCTCACAAATCTGGGCCACTGGGCGAGTTGGTTTCAAATGCCAGCACCTGAGACTCACTGCCAACTTTGAAGGAATTGTCTGGGGTGCATCTTGGCATTGGTGATAAGAGTTCCACAGGGAATGGTAACACACTGACAGGGCTGGCATCCTCTGGTCTAGACCCTTTCAAAGCAGCAGATTGACCCAGGGTGTGGATTACACCCAGAGGAGACCCAAGGGTCTGGGGGTCTCCACGGAGCCCTGTGTTTATCTTAAGATGATGCACATGTACAGGTTGTGTACACACACACACACTCACAGTATATCACACACATCATGTACATACATGTACAGTGTGCATAAACATACATACCAGTGTGCACACATACACATACACAGCTAGGAAGCAGAATGGAACCTGCTTCTTCCCTTTTCCTCTCACCTGCAGAAGAGCCAGGAAGCCTTGCTATAAGAAGGCCCTGCAGCCATGTGGCTGGCCTTTTCCTACAGCTGAGGAAACTGCTCCAGACAGGGCAGGAAGCTACCCACCAGCACAGCCAGCGTCGTGATGCAAGGGGTCTCTTTCCTCAGGGGCGTGCCCTGGACTCTAACTGCACGGAGATGCCCTCAACTCACCATGCTCCAGGAACAACCCTCCTTCCCAACCCATACACACTGCCTGCTGCCTGCGTGCCCTTTCTCTCAGCCCCATTCCTCCTCCTCCTCCTCCCTTCCCAGGACAAGCACTGCTCCAGCATTCAAGCACAGAGACCCTCATGCACTCCCCCCAGCCCCTGTGCCCTGGGCAGTTTCACAACCCCCTGTGCTCTCACAGTAATTTGGGGACACTTGCCCATGGCATGCTGACGCTATTTGTTTCCCTGGACCCAGAACTCCAGGGTAGGGCTGGAAGTCTTGTGCACCCACAAGCCCAGGCCTGGCCCAGCTCCCTGGGGACACCTGGAAATGTCTGAGGTGACAGAGAAAGTACTACATCCCTGTACCTTTCTCATCTCAGAGGCCCCACACCCCAGCCCAGGAAGCTCTTGGCCAGATCCCTGACCCCTGGGGAGTTTGGTTTTAGGATTAAAGTCAGATTCAACTGCAAATCAGAGTTAATCTGCAGGGAAGAGGGAGGGATTGGGGTCACGGCAGGGACAGGAAGAGCACCCCGGACTATGACAGTGCACTGGTGAATTGGTGGTGGTAATTCTGTGGGGACTAAACCTAGAAAAGAAAGCAAACATTGTAGCAAGAAAAAAAATAAATAAAATAATTTTTAAAGATCAGATTCCTTCATCACACACTGGTTGGTGGTAGATCCTGTGTCAGGACCTGAACACCAAAAGAAAGCAGAACTTGGGGTACATGGTGTGGCCAGGGCCTCAAAGAGGCCCTGTGGTGATGCCCCAGGCACCCCAGTGGGAGGTGGCACTCAACAGAGCGGCTGCGACACCCGCCCTGTGGGGAAACCTGCCTTCTCTAAGTATCTGCTGGCCTCTCCCTCCACAACACCAGATTTGGGGTGTGGAGGGAAGTTCTAGGGATCCCCATATTTTCTGGAGTATCCTCCATATCTCCGAGGGACTATGCCCCATGTCAGGCCCAGGCAGGTCATTGATTCAGTACGATCCTAACACCGCTGTGCACCTGGCAGGGCGGCAGAGGAAAAGAGAAACTGGACCTGGTGCCCAGGGGGGAGCTGAGGCCATGGTGCAGATGTGGGTGCAACAAAACTGTGATGGGGGATAGATGCTGCAGATCAGGCCCGGGGCGCCCTGCCAGCTGTCCTCTGACCCAGCCCCACCATGGCAAGTGGGAGCAGTGGAGAAGGATGGGTGCCAGGGCACTGGTACCCAAGTCTGGGGGCCGGAGACACTTGAGAGCTCCCCTCCCCACCCGCACATACAGGGGAGCCACGGACCACGCTGGTCACCTGGGGACCCGTCACTGCACAACTGCACATCAGCCAGGGCAGCGGCTGCTTTCCACGTAGCAGCAGCAGCAGCGGAGCTGCCGCTGGAGTTGCAGCTGCCAGGTGGTTCCCTGCTGCGCTCTGGCGCCCCTCTCATCTTATTGATGGGGCGGGTGGGGGTCTGCGGCTCATCCCCCACTCCCCTCCTCCCCTTGCCACTCCTGGGCAGCAGCTGCCCGCTAATGACTAAAGCAGGCTGGCAGGCTGTTTGTCTTAGCTGTCAGGGATGTTTCCGGACAGAGCTATATTTTGGCTTCTGTTTTTCTCTGTTAACAGAGAACCAGTAGACTTCACGTCACGGGGTTTTCCCAGCAATTAGCCTGCAAGCTAGCTTGCAGCACACCGGGCTTGACGAGTTCCTTCCTGCCCTTCCTCCACCCTCAAGTGACCACTTGGTCAGCTCTCAGCCAGGGTTAGAGCTGGATGCTCTAACCTCCACCCCAACAGTGTTGGTCCTGTCCACAGGGAGGCCCTGCGGACAGAGGCTGGGTAGGCTGAGACCAGGTCCAGTTGACTCATCACTGGCTTTGAACACGCAAAGACTTTTCTTCACCTAGTGATGTTCCCTCGTCCGAAAGCAGGGGGACAACCTCACAGGCCAGACCTGCCCTCCCGCACTGTTCCTCAGCTGCCAGGAGGAGAGTCCAGAAAATCCATTCTAACTCCCTGAGGCCCACACGGTGCCTTTGTGCAAACTGGGAGGACGAAATGAGGGCCAATGATACATGACTCGGTTTACAATGAAACAAAGAAGAAGAAACTGTAAAGTCTGCCACAGCCCCACCCCTCCTATGCAGGACCTGGACTGGAAGTGCAGGGCTGGGGGTGCCATCTGCAGCGCCCTTCAGATTGCAGGGAATGGTGCCCCCTTCCCAGAGCACACAGCTGGGCCCACGGGCATGGCTGCAGGGTTCTGTCCATGCACCTTCCAATGCGGTCCCTAGAACCTAAGCAAGGGAAGAAGGAAGAGACCCTAAATTCCTCCCAGATCATGGAGCAAGAAGTGACAAGAGGGTGACAGGGCCATGTGACTCACGTCACACAGCCTGATCTGGAATGTCATCTCAGGCCTGCCTGTCCTCATCCTCACCAGGAAGAGGGGTGCGTAGTAGCAGCCCAGCACGTAGGCCAGCAGGCTGGTCTGGGCAGCTCTTCCTTTGCGTGAGCAGGGGCTTCTGGGGGCCAAAAGCAGCTGAGACTGATGTTCTAGTGTCTACTGGGGACCAGCCCACTCCAAGTCAGTCTCCCCAGCACAGAACTAGATCTAGGACCTTGGGAGCAGCCCGCCCTGAGAAACACACACACACACCCTCAGAGTGTGAAAGGCCACTGTTTACATCAAAGGGGCT
Organism: Galemys pyrenaicus; assembly: GCA_019455555.1. Lineage (NCBI taxonomy): Eukaryota > Metazoa > Chordata > Mammalia > Eulipotyphla > Talpidae > Galemys > Galemys pyrenaicus. The sequence goes on from JAGFMF010012271.1 coordinate 4,038,963, forward strand.
TCTCTGTGTTCAAATCCCTTTCCTCAACTGTCCCTTTAAATGGCAAACTCCCTGCTTCCTTAAAACAAGCATTTCAGAAATACAAGCTCAGGCTGCAAACAGCTTTTAAGCAAAATCCAGATTGGGCAAGGGATATAGCTCTTGGAAGAAAGTCCAATGCCCACAGGGGAAGCTGTCCCTCCAAACACATCTCCTAGCACTTAGCAACCACCTGGGAGGAATTTGGGGTTCCACTCAAACACGCGCTCATCACTGGAGGTATAATTAAATTTTATACTTTCAAGCCTGGGGTTGGGGGGATGCGTCATGGCTCCTGCCTGTCACATGTCCAGGGGGTTGCTGCTAATCACCCCCCGCCCCGGTCTGAGCTACTGGGGTGACCAGACTCTGAGCCATAGCACACACTACTCGAGGGCCTTCCCAAAAGCAGAGCTAAACCGAGAGGATCACATGGACAGTGCCTTACCTCGGTGAGGCTCTGGGGAGGTCACTTCCACTTCTGTGTACTCCACATCCAAGGTCAGAGGCTCTGCTCAAAAGAACCACAGTGCCCTGGGGTTAGATAGGGTCTGCCGCGGGGAACTCGGTCCACATTGGCGATTCTTACTCAAAGGACTCAAGTAGTCTGTATTTTCAGGGGGAAGCCAGACACAGGCTGAACTTCATTCTAAGTAGGTGGGAAACCTCAGGCTGAGGGAGATGGCAATGAGGCCTGCACCCCCTCCATGGGGAAAGACACCCCCAACCTGGGTCCCTATTATTTCCACAGTGGATCTGTAAACATTCAGGGAATCAGAAAATAGCCAGCATCATTCACAGCGGTCACCTCCACTAACCTTCTCCAGGACCACAGGCAGAGAAAGGTATCTCCAAGATGGAGAGGACCTCAGGGAACGGGGAGCAGGGATCCCAGGTAAAAATGTTTTGAGAGTCTGAGGTACAAGCCTAGAAAAATAAATTAGTGAGCGCTGCCGGGGCACTACAGAGAAATCTAGTACTTTCGTTTCTTTTCAGTGCAGAATAACATTACTGTCTTAGTTGTGAAGCCCTAAAAAATTGGGCTTCCTCAACAGCAACTAAAACAGCAATTCTACCATCAAGGACACAGAGGTGTTTATAGAATCCCTGAACTCCTACAAGGCTTTGGCCCCCAAGACAGCAGCCCCAGGGGAAAGGAATTTAAAAGATGGTTTGGCTTATCCTTCAGTGCTTTAGGCAGAAGCAAACTCTTGTTAGTTGTCTTCAAAAATAAGCAGAAGCGCTCTTTTATTTTTTAGCATGTACCTTTCATTGTTATTTAATATTTAGTAGATACAAAATATTTATAAATTATAAGTAAAATACAAACCCAAACATTCAATAATCTTTTAAAGAAAAAGAGTATTTCTACTATCTTCAAATTACCCCGTGCTTCCCCGCCCCAGTCCCCGACGCTTTTTCTCCAGCCTTGTTGAGCTGTCACTGACATAGAACACGGCGGAAACTTAAGTATACAACATGATGCTTTGTGGTTGATGCTGTTTTAAAAGTCATCTCTGCCTCTATGATCCAAGAAAGAGGAGCTCCTTCTACCTTATTCAGTAGCCCCTTCTGAATCAGGAAGTTCCTTTTGAGCTAGAGCCTAGTTATTTTCTACTAGAATTCAGGTAACCTCCCTCACTAAGGACACTTTGGAGAAAGCAACGAGTCCTCTCCATTTTATGTATCAGCCAGTGACAGGGTGGGTAAGAGGGTTGGGAAACTGTTCACAGGCCCTAAGAGTGTGGGTTCTTCTCCTTGGGGTCTATCTTTGTGTAAAGGTTTCTAATCATAACTTAAAGACTTAATTAGATAATTACCTTTATTGTCATTGATTGGTTTCCTTGCATGGTTTGCAACATCTTCATTGTAACCTAGTTGAAAAATAACAATCAGGATACATGACAATGGAAATTCCAGTTTTCTGTGTAAACTGTTTAAAAAGTCAGTGCCACTAACAATTGAAGTCAAGTTCAATTTTCTTTAGAGTGGGGTTGGCAACTAGCAGGGTAGTTCTGGATTCCCTCCCCCTGCAACCCCTTCCCCCTAACCCCCCATCCCTATTCTCCTGGAGCCCCATGGGACCCACCAGACCCACCGGTGGGATGTCCAACATTCCTCAGAGGGATGCTTCTGTGATTGAACTGATCAGAATTCAGAAACGTTCACAGAGCAGAATTTAACAAGTTCATTGGAAACAAAAGTTAATGCTAGAAGGCATGAGCCTGTAACCATGACTATGAGGATGCTGGCAAAGCAACTGCCCCGCTGGAGAACTGAAAAAAGTTTTAAAGCAACTGCAGTACCCCAAGGTGGCCTCCTCGGTGTGCAAATTTTTTAAGCTTTTTTTTATTATGTTGTTCTTTTTTAAATATATATATTTATGACATCATCCTTCATATTTGTACAATGTATGATTTCCCTATGAAACTCCCCCATCAGATCACCCATGTCCAAACACCATAGTCCCTTGTGCCCTTCCCACCCCGTCCTGATCCCTTTCTCTCCTCCTCCCCTATTATGTCTGTTAAAAATAATTCTTAAAAGTGATGTAAATACTATTCCTAATGAATGCATGGTTTTCCATTATGTATGTGAACTGACTTACTATATAGCTACTAAAATATAGTTATAAACTGAAATAATCTACATAGAGACAATATAATGAGTATTTCTTGCATTTTGGAAATGTAGGGGAAATACTATTTTAAGCATTTAAAGTATCTCTGTATTTACATATAATTAATACAAATATATCAAAAAAGGATATTTTCTCTATTGCACTCAAGTAACTTTTTGCTACATGTTCACTCTTTTCTGAATCTAGTCTCTTAAATGATGTGTCTGCTTTCTTCTCTTTATTTGTACATCGCTTCTACGATGACAAAAGTTTCACTTCATGTTTTTAGAGTTTATGACTCAATACTATACATACTTAGGACATATTTCTCATGTATGCCTTGCTAAAGGCACATCCTAAACTGTCCTTATTTTGTGGGACATTGTTAAAAAAAAATTAGAAAAGAATATGGTCAATCTATTCTCAAAGAAAGAAAACTGCCCCAAACCTAGTCTGGGACAGAACATTTGATGTGATGTAATTTGATGTGATGTAATGCCCCCTCCCTCCTTTGCCCCCCACTGGGAATTAGGATCCCTGCTAAAAGGCTTGAGCCATTTCCCATCATCCTAGTGGGACTGACCTGGCACCCTACTAAGTGAACCTCAAGTGGGAGTTGGGCTTTGTAACCAAGTATTCCTTTACTATTTTATTTTTAAGTCCTCTAGTAACAATGAAATATTAAATAAGCCTCCTGTCATGGCACATCTGAAATAAAACTGCCTTGTTCTTTTAATCAAGAATTTCATGTGGGCCTCCCTGGTGGCGCAGTGGGTTAAGCAACGCACTATGAAGCAAACCGCAGCCACTGCAGCACGAGTTCGATCCCTGCTGCTGGCCAAGGAGGGACCCACATGGCACGGCACACCTCTCCTGCTGTGCCCGCTGCTCCCCTCAGCAGTGTGCTTCTGTTGATCTGCCTGTTCTGCTCCCCACTCTCTCACCCCCCCCCACACCTCTGGCCTGTACCCCAGTGCTTGTATGTGTAAATAAATAAATCTTTAAAAAAAAAAAAAAAGAATTTCACATGAGTAGATATTTGACCAACGCCTGCATTTGATGCCTGGTCTCTTAAAGAGAATGATTCCATTTGGGCACTGTTCAAAGACTTTGAAAATAACCCAGAATGGGTGTCCAGGGCTTCTAGTTATTCTCTACCTTTCATTCTCAGGATGTTTAGGAGGAGGTGAAACAAGAGTAGAATGTTCTCTCTTTCTTCTTAGGTCTTTGTTTTGCTTTTTAGCTCACCAGCTGATTAGATTAGGTGCTTCTACTGGAAGCCAGGGCTTCCCTTCCAATTTGAGCCCCACGCCTACAGATTCTGCCTCTGGGGGGTAGAGAGGGTGTAGCAAGCTGGAAAAACTCTCAGAAACTACTGGAAACCAGCGTTTACCATAATGTCTGTTGGCTTCGAGGTTGGGATCGGACATTTTCTCATTATTGGAGCTTAGAAGTGGCGCTGCTGGCCTTAAAAGGAAATCAAAAAGGAAAAAAATAGATCACATTTTTGTTGGCTTTAATCCCGAACCAACAAAATAATCAAAGAAAGACCATGAGAAAACCAGGAAGAGTTTCTAAAATGAGGAAAATTACACTCTCATTTGAAAAACAGTTTTCAATTCCCAGATTATTTTGACAAAACCGTTTTTTATAACTAATATTTTTCCCCCGTCATCATCCTTCCTACCCCCATACCCATTTTCCCCCAGCCCTCTTAACCTCAGAGCCCTCAGTTCATGTATTAGTGCCTGCTAGTTTAGCATTTTACTTCATCAGACCATCTGCTAGGTCAATGTCTATTACTTGGCTCTGTCATTTGGATTGCTTTTGTTTCCCTGGAGCTCCCTCCTCCCTTGCTGTAAATGGCTGTTTCATCTTTCCCTGTGGCTGAATCCCACAGTGTGGAAAGACAAGATTTTCCTCCTCCAATTGTCTTTTGATGGACCTTTAGGTGGCTTCCAAATCCTAGATACTATAAATAGTGTTGCATGCAAAAACCTTTTTACTATTATAATGTCAGAGCCACAGGAAACCTTTATCAGGTGAATCCCAACCCTCTAAATTCCTCATCCTGTGCTGCTGTGTCTCTGGGGGGCAGGGGGTAAGAGCTACCCTATTTTGGATTTCAAGAAACAGTTAAAAATAATACAACCATATTTTCAGGCTAACTATTTCGCCAAGCAAGTAAATTTTTAAAATTCCATCTGTGACCATTATAATTTCATAAGAAAAGGGGAATTCACAAGTTACCAGTGTAGGAAGGACATGACCTCAGAATAAAGCTATTCCTTCCCATGAAAGTAGAATTGGCAGTCTTCCATGAAGACAAAAATACACACATTCACATTCACACACACACACATGCGGCTCTACACTCTTCACACCCAAGGCCCTTAAGTTTTATTGAATTTTCCAGGAATCATTAAAAGTTTCTAAAGTCCAAAGACTCCCTAGCGACAAGCCTGTCCATGCCCCTGGGGCAGCCACCCCCTCAACACCCACTGACCTGGACATTTCCACTGGCATCTGCTTGGCTACAAAAGAGAAAGAGAAAACACAAAGTCAGTAGAAAGTATACCCTTCCACAACAGACAGGGGCATTCATTTCAACGATACTTGACTTTCTGGAAGGTTCAATACTATTAAGAAGAGACAAGAAAAGTCAAATACAGTTCCACTTAATAAACAAACAAATCAGGCCTCGTTACCAAGAAATTTCACACCATTTTCCCTGAAACATGGCATTTTGATTGTTTCAGTAAAAAGCAATTTTCCTTCACCGGCTTTGATAAAGATGAAAAAATGGGTACAGGAACCAGATTAGCCCGATAAATGGAAAATTGTATTTTGGATTCAAGACCATTCTGAAAAGTAAAAGCTAAATTGCTCCCTAACTCCATGCTGACCCTGGAACAAGGTCAGGGTCAGCTTTGGTCTGGGTTTGTACTGGAATCTGTCTCCATAGGGGTTGTAGTTTTCCTGTTCTGCATGAAACACGGGGTCCATCCTCATCCCATTTACCCCTCTGGTCCCAGGTAGCAGCACCAGGGGTTCAACAGAACCCACCCTACCCCACAAGATATGTTTGTAGAACTTTCTGGCATTGTACCCTTGACCTTGAGCCTGGGCTAGCTGTCTCTGATTCCTGGGTGTCAGTGGCTGATCTTAGTTTCCCTTTCTGTGCGGTTAACCCCAAGCACAAGGTGAAAGTCATGGCCCAACCTATAGATTAAGAGGACAATATCCAATGTCTGTAGGGGTATGTGTGCATGTGCACACGTGTGTGTACGTGTGATGCTCATGGTCTGCCCTACCAACTATAAGTCTAGCTGTAGCCAAATCCACAGGAACAGCTTCTTCTGACCACACGTCAATGCAACCTGGCCCCAAATCTCTTTGCTCGGTGCCCAACTAGAAAAGCAATCCCTTTCGTTTAGAATTTTCAGTGTGGATTTAGCCTAGCCAAATCCAGGACCCACCCAGGCCAAAATCTTTGATCACAGTGACGCCCTCAGGAGAAAAACGACAGTCACAGTGGTGTCTCCTCAGCCCCCACTACCCCCCAGAAGCTACAGGATTCCCTGTCAGTAGGGAGGGGCCCTGGGCTCACCTTTGCCTTTCTTCAGGATGTAGAACTTGGCCCCAAGTATCAAAGCGGCGATGATCACTCCAATGACGAACACGGCAATGAGTGCTTTCTTCCAAGGGGCAAAAAAGACTAGGAATGAAGCAGAATGAAATATGTAGGTCTTTTTTCTGCCAACAGGAAATATCACCCTTAAGCCACAAGTAAGATGATTTTCACAGACCTCGTAACCAGCATCTTACTCTGAGCCTCTACCTGTGAGGGACTCATGTCCATAGCTGGCCCAGACAATGTGGCTTCTGCTAGAGCTGGCTTTTGGCCTGAAGGACCTCAGGACTGATGCCCAGATGCTCTGGGGTATGTTCAGCCTCCCCCTCATCTAAGAAATCACCCTCTCATCACATAAGTGGGCTCCCCTAAAGGACCCAATCCTCACAGCCACAGATGGTCTGTGGATGAATGTTTGATCCAAATGGGCTCATTGATATCTCTTTGCTGAGAATTTGGAATTTGGACTATGTGAAACCCTTCTAATTCCTTATTATGATCATTTACCTTTTCTTCTGAATTTGAGTAGGTTTCTATCACCTGCAACTGAAGAACCTAGATGTCAGTCTCTTCCTCTTCAGTATGATGCACTCAATTCCCATCACTTCCCCTTAAAAGTGGTATGCTCTCTGGCCTGAAACTCAGAGCCCACACTACCTCTTGCCTGTACATCCCCACTCACCTTTGACGGTCAGGATGTTGCTCTGGAATATGTTCTTGCCAATGGCTTTGTTGGCTAGGTTGGAGGCCGTGCAGTAATACTGTCCCTCATGCTTCTTGCTAGCCTCTGGTTCATGCCAAATGGCCTGGGTGTCATTTAAGGAGGTTTCAAAGAAGGGCCCGCCCTCCTCTTTTCTGTAAAACTTGTAGGTGATTGGACCAGACGCTTCATTCACAGAGCACTGAAGCGCAATGGTCTTCCCAGTTTCCACCATATTGTCAAACAGGAGAGTGAGCTTGACCTCATCCACCGGGGCTGAAAAGCAGGGAAAGGGTTAGCACTGAGGAAAGAAAGGGGGGGTGAGAAGGAGTGACACAGTCCCTGCTTATGGCTGGTCCCCTCTGTGCTGGTCCCAGAGGCGCTGTGCTCCTTACTCAAGATCCTAACCCCAGCCCTCACTCTCCAAGCTTCCTCCCAGACATCTCTAGAAGAACAATGCTACAAGACCCCAGAGGGGCACTGGACGCCTTCACTTTCAACACAAGCATTTTGATTCTCAGATGTTGGTTTATCCGAAAAAGAAGCAAAGGCTGAGGGAGCCCACCCACACAGGCTTCCTGAGGTCAGGACGCTCTTGTATGTTAGCATTTTGCTTCAAAGTTTCTGAACAGAGATGACATTGGCCACACCAGACTCCTTCCAGCTCCTTGGGTCTTGGTCCTGCCACATGTCAAGTTTGTGACCGTTGCACAAATGTCTCCCACTTCCTTGTCCACTCAATCCCTGGGCTACTCCAAACCTTTGAGAATGTGAACTAAAACCCCAACCCCACACGACTCCTCATAGCACAGGTAAGTCAGCTAGCAACTTACCTATCACTGTGACCCGAAGAACGTGGCTGACCATTTCTGTGTGGGAATGGCAATTGTCTGCCAAACACTGGTATTCGACATCTTTTGTTGGGCTATCTCTGAATACGGCGGGCTCATTTGAGTGCTTGGTTTGTGTGTCCAAGATGTTACTTGATTTCAAAAGATGATAAAAAATAGGCGCACTTCCATTTATGGACTGACAACTGACTTCTATGGTTTGTCCTTTAATCACCACAGACCCAGAGTCATGAAAAATCCTGGGCCTGGAGAGCATTTCTGGAAAGAGAGAGAGAACCTGAAGACATTGAAGGCAGAAGCAAAACATTGAGCCCAAGAGGTCCCTTCTCCAAACTCCTGCTTCTCATCACTATTATAATATAATGGTCCCCTGCTTTGTTTGCTGTGATTCTTTAAGACAGGTAACGTGGGTGCATGGTGAGGAGGGAGAGGGAGAGAAAATGCTCCAAACAAACAAGGATGGCGCAGATTCAAGAACAGTGTCACGTGCCCCCAAACACTGGGTTGTTGAAAAAGTCATAGAAAAAAATATGTCATGGCTTTTCTAACAACCCAGTACATGTTTATATTTTCATATACCTCCCAGGCACAGACACATAGGAAAAGCCTTAAAATTAACAAGCACTCCAACAGAATATATTTTAAAATAAATGTGCAGAGCCTCACCTTCTCCTGACAATAAATTGCCTGCCTCGAGAAACACAAAGCCTACCAGGTCATTATTTAGAAGCTAGCTTCTTTATAAAGAACAACAACAAAATAACGAACATGCAATGACCCACATTTGCCTTTTATGTTACATGACTACAGAGATGACAAGAGACTAAAATCCTGATTTATTTGAAGCTAAAATCTCAACTGGATAAACTGCAGTCATGTGTAAATCAAAGGCCCACAGTTGGATGATGACAGTATGGTGGCCACTTGACTGGAACTCCATTCATTGAGAAACCCTGGACCCGAAGGGTAGTCCAGGGTCCAGCAGTCCCAAGGTGCTAGTGAGAAATGCAGACTCGCGCCAGCTGCATCCTAACCAGCTTGTGTGTCCAGTCCAAGCTGAGAAGCGGGGCTCTAGGGAGACTCATTCCTCACAGTCTACCCTCTGGAAGTCCTGGCCTTCTGGTGAGCCAGGAAAGGAATTGGAAGCAGCAGCTTAGCTCTTAAACCTTAGCACTGACTTAGCAGTGTGTGCTCCTGACATTTTGAGTGGGTGTCCCTCCAGCAGCCAGAATCTTGTCAATGCTGAGGCTACATCATAGGCAGACAGCTGCAATAAAGCTGTGAGCTTGACCTTGGCCAACCACATTTTCCTGTCTTGCCTCTATCCTATGCTCTGAGCAGAAATATCCACTAATTTCTGTTAGGTCTTTTCATTTCACTCCTCTCTCTTTCCCTCAAGTTCAAGCCCCACCTCAGACCCATCGGCTTCACTATAGAGAGGATGGGAATCGGGGATAATGCTCCTTTGTCCCACTCAGTCCCGAGACTGTTGAAGTCAGCGAGGGTGTACTCACCACACACAGTGATGTTGACCACGTTGCTCTTCTTGACCACTTTTCCTATGCCCGCTAGGCAGGTATACATCCCGCTGTCCCGCACAGAGGCTATCTTGGTGAAATTATGAGTCTGGGACACAATTACATCCCCCTTCTGGATAGAGAAGTTGGCTGGAGGTTGTCCTGGCACAGAGCACCACAAACTGAAGTCTTCACCCTGGTCCAGTCTTGTGGAGGTAAATTCCAGCTTGGGCTTAGAAAATAGCTCTGGAAAAACAGTGAGGGGGAATGGGATAAGATGTTTCTGGGCACCACTCCCACTCCACTTTGGCCCAGCTGCTTTTGACATAACCCTCAACTTTGTGCAGAAAGTTTTCCTTTGCTTCTCATGTACCTGATATCACCATGACAGAACCAGGGTGCATTCTTTGCCTGGGCTTCCAAGGGTAGGGATTCCTCTCTTGTTAATCTAATGTATCTCACAGACATGGATTAGGAAAGTTTTGCAATTTGAATGGAGATTCAAAATGATTTACCCATTCACTCACTTTTTTCATCCACTCACACATTTTATTCATAGTACTTATTTCAGGCCGGCTCTGTGCTGGGCACCTTGGTCAGCACTGGGGAGAGAACAGTGAAAAAGAAACAGTTCCTGACTTCAGAGTACTTACAGCCAGTGAGAGTTTTAGATGGGGTATTTGCAGCAGACCCCAGAGAGGGGACCCTGAACCTAGGTGTAAGGACTCAGGAGAGGCCCCTTGGAAGATGCTATCTGGAAGGAAAGAATCCTAAGCAGAGGGAACAGCATCTGGAGGGCAGCCAGAGGCAGGAAGTTCAAGCAGCTGGAAGTGTAGCTGGCCTGGAACATAGTGGAACAGAAGAGGAAGAACTCGAGATCTCAAAGGAGCTTAGGAGCACCTCTGTAGTATAGATTGTATCTCATGGCACTGAGAACCTTGGAGATAGTGGCGTCGGGGGACAGTATCACTAAGTGTTGTAAGGGGACCTCTAGGTGGAGAATGGATGGGGTTGGTGGGACCCAGGCTGGAAGCAGGAGGGGATGTAGTGCAGGCTTGAAGTGGATGAAAGCGTAGGGTGGGGGGGGTGGGAGGAAGTGGCAGTTGGCTGCCAGCCTCCAGCACCTCCCATAGAGAGGGATGCAAATGACTCGTTGCCTCCTGAGGGCAAGCACTTTGTGAGCTATGATGCTGTATGCTACTCTAAGGGGTTGTTCATCTCATAATTTAAGCTGGGTGTCAGCAGTCACAAAGAATGAGGTTGACTTTCAAAAAAATCTTATCTCCTAATTTAACTATTTTTAAAAATATCTCAATATTTCAGAGTTATGGTTTATGTTTCATCTTCAGCTACAGGGAAATTACCAATTAACTACTTAACCAATGAAGACTTGGGCCTTTCGTGTGAGCAAAAGCACGCTGGCTAACAGTTATGACCCTTGCAAAAGGAAGAAGGAGTCTGCTCCGAAATACCTACATATGGAGAAAGGGAACAAGATTCAAAGTTTCTCTTAGGGAATATCTTAGGCTAGAGATTTGAGAATGCAACCAGGAGTCAGGGAATCAAATGTTGCCTGCAGCTCTAAATTACCTGCCATACAAATTTAAAGGTAAAAGTTAACACTGTCCTTGTCATCAGTGGAAATCATTTCTACATAATCAGGCTATAATGTCTTCCTGGTTTTCTCTAACGGATAAAGAGAAACTTCAAATAAAGTGGGATTTCAATAACAGATCTATATTTCATTAATACGAAATCCTTCCTTCCTTCCTTCCTTCCTTCCTTCCTTCCTTCCTTCCTTCCTTCCTTCCTTCCTTCCTTCCTTCCTTCCTTCCTTCCTTCCTTCCTCCTTCTTTCCTCCTGCTTCCTCCCTTTCTTCCAACCACATAATCAGCACTGACTCATCTGTTTTTACAGCATCATCAAAAACTATAGGTCATGGTGCACTGGTGAGATGGTGATGGGGAATACATGGGGATTACAATTGATAGCAAGTATATGTAAATTTTTTTTAAAAAATTATATTAATAAAAAAAAAACTATAGGTCAGGAATAGGGAAAAGGAACTGATACAAATTTCTAAAGTGCCTTACACATTGCTGAGCCTTGTTTGAAAATAGATTTAATCTTAAAAATTATTGTCATTCTGAGTAATTCTGAATAATTGTTTTGAAAAGAACTGTAAGTTAATTCTATGTCAATTCTATTCTGAAATAGTAAAGTTTTTGTCTTAAAGGGAAAAAAAAATAAAGTGCCTTACAATCTCATTGGGCAGATACTCCAAAATGTGAAAAATGGCTTAGGAAAAAAAATCCCAGTGTAATCTCATTTAAAATATGTAAATAAAAATGTAAAACATATAACCCATTTTGCTGAGATGGATGCAAGGTGGTTTCAAATGAGGATGAACTGTTAAGGAGTAGCCTGACTTTATATGCAGCCTGTCAATATAGGACTATGCAAAAACTAGCTGGATCATCACAGGGGGAAGTGGGGACTGAGGGTCAGTCTCATTCACTCACTGACCAGAGATCATGGAGCTGTCCATGGGCCAGACTCTGTGCTGAGTATCAATGATGTGAGATGAATTAAGCCACACACTGACCCTTTAAGAGCTCTCAGAGTGGTGGAGAGAGATCCTACATTTTCACGCTGAGCGGAAGACAGGGCAGACTGCAAGGGGAATGTGTGACAAGTTCTGCCTCTGGAGCTGGAGGGAGATTTGGGCCTGATCTTAAGGGACAAGAGATGTTTTTCAGTGGCAAAGAGGAAAAATGTTCTTGGCAGCATTGGGGAAGTGCACATCAAACAGCTGTACAACGTTCAACAAAGTGGAACTGGGGCTATTATTTTTGAGTTCACTCATGCTTTCCCCCTCCTGACCTGTGTCAGGCATAGCACTTGGCACAGAGGAGCCATAAATGTGATGGAAAGTGATAGAACCCCTCGCTGACATTCACCAAGGCCTTCCGCAGTATGAGCCTCTTTACAGCAGTCACCGTGGGGCCGCTGTAACAGTTCTCTTCTTAATGCCGTTATTATCCCCATCTCGTGAAGTGTGACAGGAGAAGTTCAATAATTCACCTAAGGTCACTGCTGTAGTGAGTGGCAGGGTTGGAATCTGACCTGCACTCTTAACCACCACAGCAAAAGGCTCATGCCCTCTGCACTGACACCAGGCCCCCCAGCACCGGGCCCCAGCCTGCCTCCTTTTGTTCAGACAAGCAGAAGCCTCAGCTCCCACTGGCTGTCCTGGGTCCCTGCAGAGAAGCCCTCTGACCCGCCCTGCGCACGCACACCCACCCGCAGCAGCCCTACCTGTGATGTTGACCACGATGCTGCTGACCTTGGATATGCGGCTGGTTTCCACCTTGCACTTGTAATGGCCACTGTGCTCCACCATGGCCATCACGGAGTAGACAGCTTGGTTGTTGAACCTGCTGTTGGCCACAATCGTCTTGTCTTTCTGGATTATGATCTCCGGAAATGCCTGGGTCAAGTGCGTGACCTGGATGGTGCACTTAATCTGGAGCTGATCTCCCTCTGTGATCTGCCCCTTGGGGCTGATGTGGAACCTGGGAGTAGTGAAGGATTCTGCAAGCAGAGGACAAGCTGGTTGGACTCAGGTTCAAACCTGGACAGGGGACAAGGGATTCCTCCCATCTCTATTGTTGTGGTCAACCACCGTTTTTCCTTTTTGATTAAAAAATTCAGTCTTGGGCCTCCCTGGTGGTGCAGTGGGTTAAGCAAAGCACTATGAAGCAAACCGCAGCCACTGCAGCACGAGTTCGATCCCTACCGCCGGCCAGGGAAGGGACCACATGGCACAGCAGACCTCTCCTGCCTTGCCCGCTGCTCCCCTCAGCAGTGTGTTTCAGTCAGTCTGCCTGTTCTGCTCCCCACTCTGTCTCTGATGGATCCTCTCACCACCCCCACCTCTGGCCTGTACCTCTGCTCTTGTGTGCATAAATAAATAAATCTTTTTAAAAAATTTAATCTTTCCTCTCAAAACCCTTTGTTTAGGCTGATTCCCTTCTTGATCATTCTTTGACCTCTTTTACTGCAATTCTTCATCTTAAGCTTCTCAAGGTCAAACCACCTCTTCTAAGTCTCATCTAGAACCTTCTTCAAGTGACCACAGAAGCAACCCCAGCAGCTAGGAACACATGCTTCCCCTGTCTGCTAAGGGGCCGTTTCTGGAACTATGGTACTTTCGTGTAAATATTTCAGCTTTCAAAAGTGACAATGATATAAACTGTGTAGCTTCATGGAGATGCACATGTAAATAACCACATGCCCCCAACAAAGTGATTTCTAGTTTATTCTATTTTGTTCAATACTAGCCATGATTAACTAAATTGATTTCATGAACCCAGTAGTTTGAAATACACTATTTTAATAAAATGTCAGATTCAGATAGGAGGGCATGGAATCTTCAGGAAATGGTGAGGTTAGGCCTTCACTCCCATGAAAAAATAGCAAAGTATATATACAGATTGCAAGTAAGTACAATACAGATTGGAGTATTAAAAAAAACAAAAATGATGTCATATTTTAATATTCACTAGTTTTTTACTCTAAAGTCATTTAAATTCACAATTAAAAAAAAATACCATTAAAAAAATAGCTTGCTTTCCTGAGTTAAAAAAAAAAAAAGAAAGGTCATTTTCCAGGACACTCAAACAAGTACCCCTTTGGGGTAGCTTTATAATAACTGAAAGGCTTTTTTCTTACCCAACTTAACTCTGGCTGCACCAGAGATTTTAATGCAGGTTGGGGGGAGGGAGATATAAATCTTGGAAATAGTAAGAGAAAATACAAGTGCATGTTTTCTTTAAAAACCTTAGAGGTGGGCCTCCCTGGGGAACAGGAGTTAATGTCTCATTACTAATAAAGTTATAGCCAGCCACTGTGCCGTGGATTTGATTCTTAGCCAGGGAACTAACCCACATGGCACAGCAGATCTCTCCTGTCTCACCCACTGTCCCCTCAGCAGCATATTTCAGTAGATCCACCTGTTTTGCTCCCCACTCTGTCTCTGTGAATCCTCTCAACCCACCCCACACCTACACCTCTGACCTACACCCCAGTTCTTGTATGCATAAATAAATAAAAACAAATATTTAAAAAACCAAAAACAACAACCTTAGGAGGTGGAAGAACTTTAGGAGTGAATGACAAATCTGAAAACCATAAAGAAAAAAAGGTGCAAGAGTTTGATTCACTAAAGATTTAAAATATTCTGCCTCAAAAAACTTACCCTAAAATAAGGGCAAGTGACATACTAAAGGAACTACTGGTGCAGTACCTGCCAAAAAGCTAATTACTTTATAAAAGGCTCAAACAAATCAATCAGAAACAGTAAAAATGGACAAAGTGTGTACAAACAGGCAGTTTACAGGAGGGCAGGGAATGTAGTAGGCCAATTAACAGAAAGAACATCCTCAAACTCTCTAAAGAAATACAAACCGCAGCTACAAGGATCTATCACAGCGCTTCAATTAGATTCACAAAAATAATAAAATACTTGTGTGCCAATGTTACTGCAATTAAAAAAGGAATATACAAGCACACAAAATAATAATAATAAAATGTTACCAATATCCCATGCATGTTTAAGAATGTGGAAAAATAAATATTGGCATCATTTTCCATTGAAACGTTCAATTATTTTGAACAAGACTTTGGCAATATCTATTGTATTGAAAATAAAGAAAGCATTTGAATCAGCACATGACTGCTAGGAATCAATCTCATAAATAATAATAATAAAACACATGCAAAAATACACATAACTACTCACCTGTCCAATGCATGATTGTTTTAACAGCAAATAAACAAACAACCAAAACCAACCCCTGGGAAAACAACTAAATATCCAGCCATAGAAAATTAGGTAAACAATTTAGAGTATATTCCTTTAAGAGGATTCTGAGTTGCCACTAAAATGATGTAGGTCTATATTTTTTGTTATGGACAGTTAGGAAAATGTTATAGTATGCTTGATAGGTGCTTTTTGGGGGGTAAAAGCAAAGGAAACAATCACTGTGCATGCATGAATGTATAAGCAGAATGGGTAGAGGGTCACAAGAGTGGTTTTCTCTGGTAAGTGGTACTATGATATCACTTTATACTTTGTAGCATATTCTGAAAATTTTACACATACCATGCATTTATTATGATCAGAAATGGAATATTACCTATTACAGATAAATGATATACATAATATTCATAGTATGTCATGCCTATTGTAAATTATATATAGTGTGTACTATATATTATGTACATGTATGTAGGATCACATGTTATGAATATAAGTTTGTATACAGATATCCCCACCCAATGGACATCTATGACAAACGTTAGGGCTCCCATTATCCCAGGAGATTATGAGCCTACCTGAATAATCCCCTACTCTTCCCGGCTTCAAGAGTCTTTCCCCCACAGGTGACTGGGAGCTGCTGTTACTTGCCCTGGAGCTCTGCTTGTTTGGGCACTCACATAGAGAGGGAGCCCCTCATCAAAATGTGGGAGGCAAAGACTGAGGACCTGTATGCCCTTTCTCCCCTCCCAATCCTCTCTAGTCCCCACTGTTTGATGTCTGACCTCAGTGGCTTAAAACATTGGTTTCCAAACTATAGGTCCCACAGTATCACTTCAGGGAGCCTTGACCAGTGCTTGAAAGAATAGAATAGAATAGAATAGAATAGAATAGAATAGAATAGAATAGAATAGAATAGAATAGAATAGAATAGAATAGAATAGAATAGAATAGAATAGAATAGAATAGAATAGAATAGAATAGAATAGAATAGAATAGAATAGAATAGAATAGAATAGAATAGAATAGAGCCGAGCAAAGGGCATTGTACATTAAGGTTAAGCATTCTTTGTGAACTGTTTAGGAAATTTGTAAATATATTTTGATGCATATTTATATATGTCTATGTTTACATATATATGGATATTTCATATATACATACATACGTGTATATAGAGACATACATACAAGTGTGTGTATGTATATAAATATATATAAACTGTATTGCAGAGAAAAGTAGAAGATAGTTAAGAATATCCCCGAGAACACAGCCCAACCAGAGGCCCCAGCCCAGTCCAGTTCTGGGCTTTTCCTCCCTTACCAAACCAGACAACCAAAAAGAATGATAAAAATAAAAGCAGGACTCTGACCCCTCACAGTGACCACTTCACTCCTGACAGACTGCGAGGACTCCACGTGGGTTCCGGAAACGATGTTAGCTTGACAGTGGAAAGAGATAATGTGGTCCTGTTCTTCCACGGGGAATTCCAGCATCACAAAATTCTGGTTATGAGAAGTTTTTTGTCTTTTTTGCTTGGCGCCTTTCACATTTAGCTCGTATTTCTCAATGGTGAAGTGGATGGGGGGCCTTTCCTCAGGGACAGAGCAATTGACCTTCACCACTCCACCTTCTATGGCCTCTTTCTTGTCCAGGGTCACCCTGGGGCTTGGCACTCCTTGGGGATGGGAGGGGGAGAAAGTCCATTAGCGTTGGTTTGATCTTGGAAGGTTCTTTTGTTATATTTCAGAACACCCAGGGTGGCCTGCCAGGCAATGATTGACTTTTGTACCTAGAACCCCAGTACCATGCATTTTGAGAAATACAAAATACCTTTAAGATGGGGTTGGTGCTTTGAATGTTTATAATCTCCGTGTCAGTTAGATAGAGTTAAAACAAAACCGAATTTCCAGTATGTATTACTATTACTGTCATTGTTGTCATTTACTGAATGACAGCACCAAACTTTGTCGCTTTATATCCATGACTCCATGTAATTCTCCTAATAATCCTCCTGCATCAGCAAGACAGGAAGATTTTATGCTCATTTTACAGACAAAACTGAAGCCCAGAAATATTCAAGTTTCTCCCAGCAGCTCATCGCCATCAAGACCCACAGTTGGCTGACAGTGAACCCAAGTTTGTCTGACTCCAAAGCCAGAGTTTGGGGTGGGGAAGTGGGGATAGGAGGAACAGTTCCCTAAGCAAAGGTGAAAATAACCAAGCAGAGCTGGTGTTGCAGAGACAGTGAGTGATGGAGCAATTAGGAAAGTTCTTCTTCTTGCCTGGGGGGACTAGATGGGGAGGTCAGAAAAGAAGTGCCAGGGCCTGACATTGGAGGAGGGGTGTCTTATAGACAGATGAGGTGGGATGGGGCTACGGTATATTGGGGTACATGTGCATGGAGAATTGCTTGTGGCAAGGGATGCGAGTGGCTTTTCAGGAGGGCCTTCTAGGGCAAACAAAGGGCTGGAGGGCCCTGTGCATCAGGTGAAGCAGTCAGGTTGAGGAAAGCCTGGCTGGGAGCAGACACGCAGGTCCATGGTCAAGCTGAGTCAAACAGCTCAGCCTGCCTCTCCCTCAGTGTGTCACTTCACCCCATCACTGAGCTCTCAGGAAACCTGTTCAGTCTCATTAATTCAGAGAGGAGGTGTCCTCTTGGAAAGAAGACGGGGCTGCATTCACTCCACTGTCGTCACCTGCTGGGTCCTCTGCCTGGCTCAGAGGAGGGACTCGTAAATGTCTAATGAATGGATGAATTGCCCTTCATCAACCACGAGACCTAGCCTACCAATCAAAAGGCAGAGATACCAGTGTTAGCATCGAATAGATGTTGGTTCTAACTCTGGCTTTGCCTTTGATGAACTCCAAGTCTGGCACATGCCACTCAAGTCCCTGAGCCCCAGCGGCCACGCCAGGAACTGGCAGGAACCATGCTTTCCCCCAGTGGTACTGCAGGGGTTAAATGCACAGTGTGTGAAGCACTTATAACAGTTTATTCCCTACTACATGGCAGTTCTTCTTACTGGAAGTAACAATGTTAATTACTTCCGATCACAGAAGTGACCATAAAAATGCAAAAATGACCATTGTGGCAGCTGTTGTCAAGGAAGCTGGTGACTGAATCCACTTACTCTATCCATTAAATTGTCCATGTCTTAAGATAAATTGCCCTAAGCTTCCAAAGGCTGCCAGCAGCTTTCTTTTCAACACTCATTTCCCAAGTTTGCAGTCTGCCTATCTTTCCTCATCGCTGACTCAATGCCCTGCCCTCAGCAAAGATGGGGAAGGATGGGCCTGCATCCCTGTGGCTGTTGCTTCTGGTGAATCAAAAGGATGAGTAGCCAGTCATGCCCCCCAACTGTCCACAGGACCCCAGGGAGGAGCTGGCCTGGAGCCAGATGCAGTCTCGTGCTTACTAGGGAGCCTCAAAGACCAGTAAGAAAGTGGTCAGAGATTCTAGGTTAGTGAATGGAAAACGACCCCAACACCTGCCTGCTGGTTCTTCCAGGGCCCTGTTTGCTGAAAGCGTCTCTCTTTCCCCTAAGGATGGTCTGAGCCAAGTATGGATGGGTCATTCATTCATTCATTCATTCAGCACCTGGTACTGAACACGCTTCACTTGCTGTCCTGTTTCATACTTAAAACAAAATAAACTTCAAGGGCATTCGGAGTCACCTGACTATCTTTGAGAGACAGGAAATAAAGACTCCAAGAGGCTCAAGAATTGGGCGCTCTGCTGGGATCCCAACCTCTTTTTCAGCCTCTGCTCTTTCACTCCTTTGCTACCTCCCATTAATCAGATCTTCCCCCACTCACCATCATGCAAAATTAATACCATCTTCTGTCTCTGGGCCCAAAGTCCCTTCTTCTAGGAGGCTGTCCTTAACTTCTCCGGGAAGTATTGTTTCCTCCCTCTCTTGTGCTCCTAAGGCACTCAGATCACATGACTGCAGGGCCATAATTATTTATCTGAATGCCTCTCTTTCCCACCAGGATGTGACTGCTCCAGAGCTGGGACCTACTGGGTGAGTTTCACATCCAGCCCTTGGTTTCCCCTGATTTGCAACTTTAGCTAATGCTGCTTGAGGAATTGAACCAATGAATGAATGGATGGAACCCTTTATCTCTGAACACCAACTTACCACAATGATTTCCCTCTTGCTTTTCCATCCCCATCCATTTCTACCTGACCTTTAACTTCATTCAACAACCACTCATTGAGGGTGTCCTATGAGCCAGAATCCTTGAGATACAAAAACAGACCAAATACTACGTCTTTCCTCGTGATCTGGCAGTTCAGAAGAGCAGCAGATGTGTTAGAAATCATTGCAGTGTGCACCCCTATGTTTATTGCAGTGCTATGTACAATAGGTAAGGCCTGGAAACAACCTAAATGCCCAAAAACAGATGATTGGATCAAGAAGATGTGGTACATATACACGATGGAATACTATTCAGCAATCAAAAAAGATAAACTAGAAACATGGATGGAGCTAGAAGGGATTATGTGCAGCAAAATAAGTCAGAAGGCAAAAGAAAAATACCGAATTGTCTCACTCCTAGGAGAAATATAAGGGAACCGAATAAGGGACCAAAGAAAAGAATAATAACAATTAAAAAAAACTACAACAAAAATTAAAAGACAAGGACAAATCAGAAACACTTTGTGTGTGGAGGGAGAGGGAATGAGATGAGGGCAGAAAAAGCACATGGGACTGAGGTGATGGTGCACTGGTGAAATGGCTGTGGGAAATCCATGGGGACCACAATTGATGTCAAATATATATAATGAAATAAAGTAGAAAAAAAGAAATCATTGCAGTGTGGGGTGAAATAGTAACTGCCTTTTACTGGGAAGTGATTATGTGCTGGAAATCACACTAACTCCTCCACTTGCTCAATCTCTTTTCGTCCTTTCAGTGATGATGTGGGCATGACTGCCTCTTCCTCTCACTCCCTTTGCACTTCATTTACATTCACTTCATTTAGATGTCAAGGGATTTGTTCATATTAATCCAGGCTAAGAACTGCAGAATTCAGGGTCAACACTGAGCCATATAGACCAGTGAACACAGAGAGAGGATGACAGTTGGAAGGACTAGGACCCGGGAGCGATCAGTTTGTTTGGAAAAGTGTCTGAGACGAAATCTCTGAGTTGAGTCTTGAAAGAGAAATCATCCATGAGAAGATGAGATCAAGAAGGGGCTCCCTGCAGAGGGAATAGCATGTGCAAAGGCAAGGAGGAGAGAAATGTGCCGACATTTTCAGGTTAGGAAAATGCTGGGCAGAGGAGTGAAAAGAATTGAATGATGCATTCAATTACTGTTCTGCCTACCGCGTGTTAACATGTCATTGGCCTGCGTTATGTTCAATTCCAGGCACTCACCTCTCACAAACACCTGGTACTCTATAGAGGTCTTCTCCTTGTTGTTCAGAATCACAGTGCATTTGTATGTCCCTGAGTCGTAGACTCGGGCTTCGGGAATAGAATGATTCTCTGTGTTCTTCATGGTGGAAATGTTGTGAAAGAGCACATCGTTCTTATAAAACAGCATCAGGTGCTGAGGCTTGACGAGGGAGGTGGTGCTCACATCCACAATGCACTGCAGGGTCAGGTTCTCCCCATTTTGTACCTCGTTCTTCGGCAGGATCTCCATGTGTATGCTGTTGATGGTGAACGCTAAGTGCCAAAGGGAAGGAGGGCAGACATGCCTGTTATCTCAGAAAGAGCATCACCCTGATGACCTTCCCCACTCTGGACTGTCATTAGCACATCCTCTGCGGGGCCCCAAAGGCTTACGGGGTCAGGTGGT
This sequence comes from Galemys pyrenaicus, assembly GCA_019455555.1. Taxonomy (NCBI): domain Eukaryota; kingdom Metazoa; phylum Chordata; class Mammalia; order Eulipotyphla; family Talpidae; genus Galemys; species Galemys pyrenaicus. Next base: position 4,059,938 of record JAGFMF010012271.1, read on the forward strand.
TACCCACCTGACCTGACTGTGTGCAGTGGCTCAAGCCTGGGGCAGCTGGTACTAAGTTACTCATATTCCCACCAAGACCAAGCAGCAGTCGTAAAGTGTGGCAAATAAAACCTGTCCATAAGATATGTGCAAGCTGTGAACTGCCATATCATGGCCCAGGGGGGAGCAGAGGACACAGAGTTGAAACACACAAATATCCATGTCCTGGTTTATCTTACTGACCTTGGGTGATTAACCTCTCTGAGCTCGGTTTTCTCATCTGTGAGATGGGGCAATGATAGCTATTTATTAGGTTGTTGCAAGACTTCCAGAAGCAAGACTCAGCAGAGTGACAGCTGATAAATGAAGGCTACCACAATACTAAAATGGGACAGACATGCCCAGGAACTTTCCTTCCCCACCCAGGCCTAACTAAAATAGCACAGCCCAGCTGGCACTTTCTATCTGGTAGACTCAGAGACCTCAGCTTCTGGGTGAAGGAGAGAAACCACTTCTGAGTCAGCCACTGGCATTCCCCCTTCCCTCCTGGCACCAAGCAGTGCAGAACACCAGCTCTCCTCTCCCAGTGAGGGAGTCGCTGACCAAGCACCCAAATCAGCCACGAGACCCACCTACCTACCCAGTCTTTGCCAGAAACTGGACCTCAGATCAACTAGCTACATGCATTGCTTCTGGCCCATGTCCTCCCACATTTAATTGGCCTCCATTCAGCACCTATAGGTGATACCAGAATTCACCTAACTAGAGAGAACACTGACCTAAAGTCCATGACCTTAAAATCAAATAGCTTAACCTCTCGAAAACCCCAACCCTCTTAAGTCTCCCGCATAACTTCCATCCTCAAGGAGGCTATATCTGGCATCTCTCTGAGAGCTACTGCATCTGTGATTTATTAACCTGCTGTCTCATTTACCTTCATCAGATACGAATAATACAGTTATGAGATTTTAAGTTTTTGAGTGACTAATGCCATCAAACTCTTCAGTCCTCCCCAAAGCAGATGATATAGTGTCTACGTGAATATCTTAAAGAGCCCACAGACAAATTATTTGAAATAATGCAAGTTTAGAAAGGTGGATGGGCATAATATTAATATAAAAAAAATCAGGGTTGTGGTCACCTGAAAGGGAGGGTGGGTAGGGGTGGGAGAAGCACACAGGTAGAGAAAGGCACTACTAATATTCTGACTGTTGGGTTGAGTGATGGGCTTGTATGAATCCATTATGTTATTAAAAGTGAAGTATGAATAAAGCAAAAGGTAGTATGTACAGATCAAGGATGAGAAGGTGTTATGAACCAATGATTATAATCATACAATGCTGTGTACTTGAAGTTCAAAACATAAAAAGAAAACGATAGAGCTTAAAGCTGCTTTCCTTTTCCTGCTTCCACCCACTAGTCCCAGTCCTGTTGCAGAAGTAACCACTGCTTTTCATTTCTTATATATCTTTCCAGTTAGTCTTTTTATGTATCTCTAAGCAAGTACAAAAATAAAGCCCTTGCCTCTGACACAGACGTAAATCTCCATATAAAAAATGTGGCACCTCCCGTGTGGACCTTACCCAAAGTGTATGTGGCCCCCAGAGGACGTCACAGGCCAGAGGTGGTGTGGGGCAGTGGGCACCAGATGTCATTGAGGTCAGACAAGGCCATATGGACTAGGCAACACTCCTAATGTTCAATTCTTTTTTTAAAAAAAGAGATTTATTTATTTATGCATACAATGGGGTATAGGCCAGAGGTGTGGGGCGGGGGTGATGGTGAGAGGATTCAGCAGAGACAGAGTGGGGAGCAGAACAGGTGGATCTACTGAAGTACACTGCTGAGGGGAGCAGCAGCGAGACAGGAGAGGTCTGCTGCACCATGTGGGTCAGCTCCCTGGCTGGGATTGAACTCGTGCTGCAGTGACTGCTGATAGCTTCACAGTGCTATTACTTGACCCCTTGTGCCACCAGGGAGGCCCCTGACATTTAATTCTTATCAGGCACTTTGAGAAGGGGGAAAATATTCCTGGGCCAGGACTGAGGGTGGCTACCAGGTTTCCCAGATTCTCTAAATCTTTACCTTGGACCAGCAGTAGTCTTCAGAAATTCACATGTCTGGACCACCTCTCTTTAGTCCTTCATAGAACTATATTAACCCACAAAGATTTGGCACTTCTTCAGGGGATGCTGTGAGGGACTGAATCACACCCCTACCCCATACTCCCTAACCCCTAGTACATCTGACTGTCTTGGGAGATAAGGCCTTGACAGACGGGAATAAGTTAAAATGGGTCCTAATCCAACCTGACTGGTGTCCTTTTACAAGGAAATTTGAACAGAGAGAGACCAGGGGCCATCCACAGAGGAAAGACCACATGAGGACACGGCAGGGCAACAGCTGCAAGTCACAGGAAGGAGGCCTTTGAAGCACCCAACCTGCCCAGCCAACCTCAACCTTGTGCTTTCAGTTCTGAGACTGTGAGGAAATAAATTCCGGTTGTTGAAGCCATGCAGCCTGTGGTATTTTGTTATGGCAAAACACTAGGAAACTAATATAGATGCCCTTAAGATGTTTATCTATGAACCCTAATGTTCTGTGTTATCCAGGACGTCATAGGGACGTCAAGTCTCTGTTTATTCATTTATGTCTCCCCGCTGCCCCCTGTTTTTTCAATGAATCTTGTTTTCCCTTTTTGCTCTGACTGCTAAGAAGGACAAACCTGGGGCCTCCCCGGTGGTGCAGTGGGTTAAGCAACGCACTATATGGCAGACTGCAGCCACTGCAGCACAAGTATGGCGCAGCAGACCTCTCCTGCCTCGCCCGCTGCTCCCCTCAGCAGTGTGCTTCAGTCAGTCTGCCTGTTCTGCTCCCCACTCTATCCCTGGTGAATCCTCTCACCTCCCGCGACTCTGGCCTGTACCCCAGCTCTTGTATGCATAAATAAATAAATCTTAAAAAAAAAAAAGAAGTACAAACCTAAAATTTTACCTCTGCGATATATTTTTGTGTTCTAAAAGACCCAGTTTTACTTGCTTGTCTTTACTTGCCTCTCACCCTGATTTTTTCCTTTATTTTATCCTATTGAATAGCAACACATAACTTTTACAAGTGGCCCCAAACATTTTTCAAACAATAGAAGGAATATTTTGAAAGTGGCCAGAGATTCTGGTAAAAACTGTCTTTCTTTAAATTAAAAATCAAAATCAACAGACAACTGTAAATCTGAGACAGTCCTGAGGGGAGAAAGAGGGAGAAGGAACAAAATGGGTGGGAAGAGCACAAGGGACTATGGTGACGGGACATGGCTGAATTGGTGATGGGACTTTCACGGGGATGAGAAATACACACTGCACAAAAATGAAAAATAATGTAAAATATATATAAATTAAAAAAAACTCTTTCCCTTTCTTTTATTTTTATTAAAGATTTATTTATGCATACAAGAGCTGGGGTACAGGCCAGAGTCCAGGGAGGTGAGAGGATCCACCAGAGACAGAGTGGGGAGCAGAACAGGCAGATGGACTGAAACACACTGCTGAGGGGAGCAGCGGGCGAGGCAGGAGAGGTCTGCTGCGCCATGTGGGTCCCCTCCCTGGCCAGCAGCAGGGATTGAACTCATGCTGCAGTGGCTGCAGTTTGCTTCATAGTGCGTTGCTTAACCCACTGCGCCACCAGGGAGGCCCTTTCCCTCCCTTTTAATAGTCAATCCTTTCTTCAGCAGTTTAGAATTTAATTCATCTCTAACATGTCTCGGGTTTTAAAAGAATCCAACGGTCTAATCTGTCCTTTTCTTATGAGCATTTAATTTAACAAAAAGAGGTATCTGCTAAGTCTGCACACAAAGCAAGGGGGTGGCTTAAACTCAAGTGTTTGCTGCTGCAGGGACCCTTAGTGGTCCCACATCTGCCTTCTCTACTCCTCATCAGCTTCTGGTCTGCGGGTCCTACCGGGGAGCTCTCAGAACAAAGCTCCTTTGGACAGTATTTAGTTTCACGTTGATTAATTCAGTCCCTTCCCAGGCAGGGACAGGCAAGTGCCATTACACACTCGGTATGTCCTCCTCCACCCTATCAGGAGGTGGAGGGTGTGGAAGATAAATGCAGGACCAGACCACCTGGGCTGAACCTCCTCCCGAATCACTTTTAGCAGAGGAGCGTTCCCCCGAGCCTCCATCTTTCCCACACCGCAGACATACTGTAGTAAAGAGGGACCTCCGTGGTGGGAACTGGCTTTAAGGACTTGAGTCCCTGCTCTGAGGCAGGGCTGCAGAGGTATCGGCTAGATTCTTTCAGTTGCAGAAGTAAAACCAACTCTTAACTCTTGAGGTTTCTAAACCTGTATCTCCGCTCCATGTCACTGGCAAATTTTTTTCAAAAGAAAATCAACTTAAGTTTCATATGAATTTTCCTTTATAAAGATGTCTCTGGACTCTTCGGGTTATTTATCCCACAGGTTGAGGCTACCTGACTGTCACTGTGCTGAAAGAGACCTATGACCCTTATTGGTACAGTCTTATCCCCCAGTTTTTTGCTGGGGACAGAAATAGAGCAGGTCAGACACGCCAGGGTGCACACACTTGACCCTGCAGCCGTTAGTGTGCTGACCCTGGAGGTCCTCTAGCCCGGAGGCCTTCCTCCTCTAAAATGGAAATTTTATTTTAATCTTGAGCAATGACTGAACCAAGGTGACTGAGAGCCGGAGGGGGCAGTATATGTGCTGCCCAAGGCGGGCATGGTTGGGACCCCTTGCTTCTCTGTGCCTCCCCTGCACCTGATTCTGAGGGTTCAGAGAAGCGTGAGCCCAGCACAGGTCCTGCTCTCTGGGAACTTAGAGTTTGCTTGTCATAATTCTTCCCTATTCCGGGGCGCCCAGCCTCAACCCCATCCCCGCCTGTGTCTTCTATAGACGGGGCCTAGTTCATGTCCCTTTTCTAGGAGCTCTGCCACTGTTGAACAATTTTTGTTGTTTTGTTGAACAATTTTAAAGCAAACTTGGCTAAAGCTCCAGGTGGCAGTTCTTAAGTGGGGGTGACACCCTCTCTCAGAGCACTGCCGCCATCTTGTTTTCTAAGTTTTCAAACACATCTGCTTATATAAGTTACCTGATTCACTGAAAGGAACATCACACCCCATAGCCAGCTAGAACAGATGAGGAAGAAAAAAAGGATGGAAGAAGGAAAAACTTTAATAAACTGGGTCAAGCTAGGAATCCCAGCTCTTCAACTTAACACAAAACCCTCATGGATTTGATGCAACAAAAACAGCAGCCTGAATTCCACCATCATGGCTGCCACCTTAAAGGGTCCTACAGGAGATCCTTGATCTTCAAGATGGCCCCCAGAAAGCCTTGTCCGCATGTGGTCCTCTTCCACCTTAGACTTGGTCTGTGTGACCAACAGAAACTTCAGGAGTATTTGTCACTTGTAAGATCAAGTTATAAAAGACATCGGGGCCTCCCTGGTGACACAGGGGTTCAAGTCTCAGCACTATCAAGCCACTATGGCCTGAATTTGATCCGTGGCCAAGGAGGTGACCCACATGGCACAGCAGACCCATCCTGCCTTGTCCTCTGCTCCCCACGGCAGTGTATTTCAGTCAATCTGCCTGTTCTACTCCCCACTCTGTCTCTGGTAAATCCTTTCAACTCCCACCTACACCCCAGTTTCTACATGCATAAATAAATAAAATAAATCTTTTTAAAAACATTATAAAAGAAGGGTCTCCCTGGTGGTGCAAGGGGTTGAGCACCGCACTGTGAGGCTTCCACAGTCACTGCAGGGCGAGTTCAATCTGCAGCCAGGGAGCAGACCCACCTGGCACAGTAGACCTCTCCTGCCTCGCCTGCTGCTCCCCTCAGCAGTGTGTTTCAGTCGATCTTCCTGCTCTGCTCCCCACTCTCTCTCTGATGAATCCTCTCACCCCTCAAGCCTCTGGCCTGTACCCCAGGTCTTGTATCCATAAATAAACAAAATCTTTTTTTAAAAAAAGTTATAAAAGACCTCACAGCACCTGTCTTGATCACTCTCCCCTTCTCCAGGACAAAGCCAACGACTGCCTTGTCCAGAATGCTCCCATTAAGAGGTCCCTGTAGCAAGAACTGAGGCCTCTTGCTGAACAGCCACACGGGGAAGCGTAGAAACAGATTCCCCAGCCTCCATCAAGCCTTTAGATCACTTCATCCTCTCTTATGAGGGCCCCTGAGCCAGGACCCACCTAAGTCACTCTCAGGTTTCTGACCCGCAAAATTGTGTAAGACAATCCATGTGTGTTGTCTTGCTTAAGTCACAAGTATGGGGGTGATTCACTAAGCTGCAGTAGACACCAAATATACCACTTCACCAATTTTCAAAAATCTCTACCTGATTTTCGAGAGCACAGAAAACATCATCCTCTTTGTAAACAGACTGTCCGAGAACAGGCAAACAGCGTGTGGGTCTATTACATAGATAATAGAGTGACTGTTCACAATCTGGGGTGTCTGGGACCCTCGGAGGTCACGGATGTATGTAAGGGGCCCATGAACCACCTCTGACAGTGTACAGGTATGTGTGTTTCTAGACAGAGGATCCATGGTTTTCCTTATCGAACTCAAGTTTCAGAAATGCTGTGACAGAAGGACAGGAGTGGAACAGCCTGAGGGGTCACATCTTTCAACCTGGAGAAAGAAAGGCTGGTGGAAGAGCAGCCAAAGTAACTAAGTCACCACAGCTCAGAGAAGGCTCCCAGGGGCCACAGTGTCCACCCTCAACATCCTAAAATGAAGGGGTCTGAATTCTTCTACCACAAGTCACCAGGCAGCAGGTGCAGATGCTCCCAGGAAGATGAGGCATCAGGACTTAGTCAGCCACTTGGCCCTCAACCTGGAAATGACTCAGGAAGAAAGATTGGGGGGGGAGGGGCAGTCACCACAGTCAGGAAAATTACAGGGAGCCATCAAGCAAGGCATCCCTGATGAACTCCAGGGCTCAGCATGGAACTTGCTGGCCCATCTTCTCCTGGGGATCTCAAGCTTCTGCAAGTGCAGTTTGGGTACCTCTCAATGAGACACCTGCGGAGCACCTGTGCCAGGTACTGGGTTCCAGGGTAAATAAGAAATCATCCTGGCTGCCCCGACAGGGCAGGCTGGTGCAGTGCCAGATGACCGAAGTGCAGCAATGTAAGCAGCAAGAAGGAGTAACAGGAGAGGTCAAGGAAAAGCTGAAGGAAGTGACCTGAGCCTGGCCTTGTACCAGGCCAAGAATGGGTGGTGGGGTGGTCCGGGCAAGGGAACAGCACGTCCCAGGGCACAGGGGCATGAGAAATCAATGCATTCTGGGCACGGGCAGTCACAGGAACCAGAGTCTAGGGCAGGAGGTGTCAGAACAGAGGACCAGGCCCACTCTGCTGATAAGCTGGCCCCTGTTCTGACGGCCTTAAGAGGCAATGACGAGATGATACTGGCACTTTAGGGAGGTCATGCTGGGCCTTTGCAGGAAGAGACTGGAGGGTTGTAAACAGTCTGGACGGTGACGCAGGTGGAAGCTGGGGCCTGAGCACAAGCAGGCACAGCGGGAAGAGGGAAGGGTGGACTTGAGAACTTTTTGGTGGATGCAAAAGGACTTGATTTTGAGGCTGATAAAAATGTTCTGGAACTAGAAAGTGGTGATGGTTGCATAACATTAGAGATGTAACACGTCATTAATAGTACATTTCACGTTTATGTGTATTTTCACCCTCCACACACAGATTTTTTGATTGGAGATGGCAGTTGAGGCAGAGAGTGGAAGAGAAGTTTTCTGGATAATGCTAGCGAAAGAGAAGGAGGGAGCAAAGCCACAGGGATGCAGCTGTTGAGGGTTCTGGGGATGACTAGGAGGAGACATCATCCGCTGGCCCCCTGTGAGGTTCAGGGGAGAGGCCGGAACTGACTGGCCCAGAGGCAGGTGCTGGTGTAGACAGGGGCGGAGCTCCAGGAAGGACATGGCTGTGGAGACTGCAGAGACCGGGCAGCATGCAGACTTCAGGAAAAGTCTCCCCTGGGGGTAGGAGTGGGTTTGTCAGAGGGTAGGAGAATCACTAGACAAAAGTGTGCAGAAGGTCAAGGAAGGAAGTGCCGTGCAAGGCAGCAAAGGGGCCTGAGAGTTGGGGGCTGGGGGTGTTCCTCAGGAACCCTTAGGAGAGGGAATGCTTTGGCAGGACCTGCGAGGCCAAGGCCAGACTGCTAAGCGAGGGGTGGCTGGGAGGTAAGGAGGCAGAGACAGCGGCTACGAACCAACCTTCAGAGACCTTTGACTGAGGAAGGGAGTAGATAGAAAAGGGTCACAAAATAGATGTGATTTTCCATTTTCCTAAAACAACCACCACAGCAAAGAGCCACCAGTCATGTTGGAGAGTGAAGGGAACGAACCAGAAGGGGCAGAGACGCTCAAAGGGGGTGGGGGTTGAATAAATGATACAGTGAGACCCTGGGGGGTGATGGGAGGGGTGGGCGCAGAGCCTGGGACCCTGCAGGGCCAGGCTGTCCTGTTCGGTCAGGCCAGGGGTGGATAGCTCCTCTGCAGCCCGGACTGAGCCAGAGCCCGGAGGATGGGTGGTGATGCAGATAAGCCTGAAGTCAGGGCAGGCGGGGTGTTGGGGGAGTGCCCTCCAAACAGCGCTGTTTTCTAGATGAAGATGGGGTGAGGTCATCTCCTGAGCAGGGGGGGCCAGGGGTAGGCAGGGGCCTCAGATAAAAGGAGGGAAGCTGCAGGAGGGGCCACCTGAGCAAGCTGGTGGGTGGGGTGAGGGTGGTCGTATGGAGCCTCAGGAATGGGACGCCTGGTCCCAGGCCCCTGTCTGCCAACAGCCACAGGGAAGTGACTTAACATCTCTGGGCCTCCATTTCCTCTGCGCCCACCCCTCCCATCGTCCCCCAGGGTCTCTATCACTTATTCAGCCCCCACCCTCTTACTCACCCCCCAGGGTCTCACTGTATCATTTATTCAACCCCCACCCCCTTTGAGCGTCTCTGCCCTTCTCTGGTTCGTTCCCTTCACTCTCCCAACATGACTGGTGGCTCTTTGCTGTGGTGGTTGTTTTAGGAAAGCAAAACTGTGCAACAAGGAGGAGGCCTGAGGAAGGAGCAGAGACCTCCCTCTGCTCTAAGAGACCTCCCTCTGCTCTCACTCCTGCAGTTCTAGGGCCTTTTCAGAAGTTACTAAGAACTTTCTCTGGAAACCCTGGGAAAGGAAAAACTTACTTCCATCTGAGGTGGAGAAAGGAGGTGGGAGGAATGTGGGTCTTGGGGAAAGGGTTGCTGCTGAGCCAGGGATTTGGGAACCTAAGGGGCATTGGCAGGGTGTGGTCTCAACAAGAGCTAGGGTGAGTGGGCAGACTGGACAGAAAAGAGGTGGCAGCAGAGTTCTGACTATAAAGGGAATAAAGTTATTGGAAAGTAAACGTTCTATATTAATTGCTCCCTTGGGGCAGACAGCCACGTCATCCTCACTCTGACGCTCTGCAATCTGCTTCTTATCATCCCCATTTCACAGATTGAAAAAAGGCTCAAAGAAGCAAAGTGTAAGTGACTTTAAAGCTGTGAGCCAGGCCTATGGCTCCCGACAGTCAGGTTTGGGTTAGTGGGGGTTCCGGGGCGATGCTCACTGGCTCTCGTAAGTACAAGTGATTTCTCTGAGGCACAGAGACATCCCTGCTCCATGAGGATGATCAGAAGATAATGGATATCCTGCCTCCACGGTTGCCATGGGGATCGAATTCTCTTGCAAGAACAATGGAACAGGCGAGACTGACTTTGCTGGCAGCCACACTCCCCTCCAGCCACAGCTCAACAAACCAGCCTCATCCACATCCCTGTCTCCAAAGACCCGGACGACCCTGCACCCCTGTTCTTTGTCAAGTGAAATGGCCTCTGTCAAGGGGGTTCTGTTCTGTGGGTTCTCCCTCCATTCAGTCCCCGGCCCAGAAAGCCCTTCCCCACTTCACATGGTCTCAGATGAAGCACAACAAAACCTATTCATTGCAAAGACTCAAAATCAGCCTAAAAAGCATAATAAGCCAGACTTCCAAGGTAAGCCAAAGCGCCCTGCCCTGCCTTCCCAGGATGAGTAGAACATATGCCAAATTTAATCACAGATGGGATTATAAATGGGAAATGAAATCCACTATCTGACTTAGGTCATTCTGGAGAAAAAAGTTATAGCAATCATAAACTGGGAAGCACTTGTGTAGTTCATGAATCTAGCAAACAGGTTATATCTCATTTGCAAGGAAGAATAATCAGGGACAGGGTAGAATAGGAAACTTGAATAGCAAAAAACAAATGATAGAGTCACTCACTTTTTAAAAAATCACCTCCCCAATCCTACCATCTAGAAACACACTGATTTTTGAACCATCTATGTTCCTTTTACAACACACTGATTAGAACCTGACTTAGACCAACTGTTTTGCTCTAAAACTTTCTGAAAATGCCAAAAGGGAAAAAACACGAGCTTTCCATTGGAATATTTTCCCTCGATTCTTACAAACACCAAACCCAAGCATTTCCAGGATCACAGAAAGACACGGTTAAGCTAGAGAGAAACTTGAACCACTTACAGTTTTCCTGACCCTCAAGGCTTGAACCTGGAAAAGACAGGAGAAATATGTTGAGTTCATATAGCTTCAATTTTCATGAAGTTTAAATGATGTGGAAAAGAAGAAGACTTACAGAGCATAAGAGTCAGCAGGAGTCCAAACCACATCTTGCCCCCTTGGGCCCACCCCAGCTGCATCCTCAGAGTGAAGGCTGTGGCAGTTAGTTCTGGCTCTGGAACATGCAGTAGAGAGTTCCCAAGCACCACAGGTGAAAAGTCCGCCCTATAAAAAGCAGAGAGACCACTCCGGTGATTTCTCTGGCACCACAGAGACTGGCTGTGGTGCTGGTCAGGTAATGGCGGCCATTGCTGGAAATCGGGAACAATGAGGCCTGGGCCGGCCTGATATCTCCTCAGGAAATGACTGGCCTTCCTGAGGGGCCACTGAACACAGTCGCTTTGTTTAGTTTTTTGGGAAAAAAGGCCCAAGTGCCATTTGCCTCAGCATTTCTGACTCTCCTGTCTGGCTGAGCTGGGTGCTTCTCAGAGCAGGGTAAGCTCACTCCAGGGTAAGCTACCACCCAAGGGCGTCTCTCCTGTGACACCCAGCGAGACCTCTCACTTCTGTGATCCCACAAGGGGACTTTTTCTGCACAGCATTAAGTCTGGCCCTCCATGAGACAGAGCTGACTTTTTCAGGAAATTGTGTTTGTCAAGATCTGCCACCAGGCCCAAGCTGAGCTTGGAACTCAGTGGGACTTAGGCTCTCCCTCGACTCTGTAAGTGTTTTCGCTGTGGATGGAGGCAGCTCTGTAAACTCCACCACCTGTGGAGACTCCATAGGTGTACCTCTAAACTTACAGACTCTACCTGGGGCCATGGGGAGCTTTCTGAGATATAAATCAGTTCCTTTCACTCCTGTTTGAGACCTTGGGATGACTCCCCAGTACCCTCCAAAGCAAACTGGTTTACAGTCCTCAATCTCACCCTTGCTTAACTCTCTGCAGCCTGGTCTCTCACCACTTCCTTCCTTGCCCCTGCAATCTGGTTACTAAAATGTGTAGCTCCTAACTCCACACAAATATATACAAAGAACTCAAGAAAAACAAAGTAAACAATCCAGTCAAAAAATGGGCAGAAGAACTTAAAAGACACTTCTCCAAAGAGGAGATGCAAATGGCCAACAGGCACATGAGAAAATGCTCAACATCCCTCATAATCAGGGACATGCACATTAAAACCACAACGAGATACCACCTTACACCAGCAAGAATGGCACACATCAAAAAAACCAACAACAACAAATGTTGGCAAAGATATGGAGAAAAAGGAACCCCAGTACACTGCTGGTGGGAATGCAAGTTAATCCAACCACTATGGGAGCCTGTATGGAGGTTCCTCAGTCTACTAAAAATAGATCTACCATATGAGCCAGCAATCCCACTCCTAGGGATCTACCCAAAGGACACAAAAACACTGATCCAAAAGAGTACCTGTACCCCCATGTTTATTGCAGCACTATTTGTAATTGGTAAGACCTGGAAACAGCCCAAATGCCCAAAAATAGATGACTGGATCAAGAAGATGTGGTACATATACACAATGGAATACTATTCAGCAATCAAAAAAGATAAACTAGAATCATTTGTAGAAACATGGATGGAGCTAGAAGGGATTATACTAAGTGAAATAAGCCAGAAGGCAAGAGAAAAATATCGGATAGTTTCACTTTTAGGAGGAATATAAAGGAATAAAAAAAAAAAAGGCTGAAGGAAAAGAACAATTACAATAAAAAAAAAAAAACAAGAACAAAAAGACAAGACAAATCAAAGGTACCTTGTGAGGGTGGGGAGAGGGACTGGGATGAAGGCAGAAAGAGCACAAGGGACTGAGGTGATGGTGCACTGTGAAATGGTGATGGGAATTCCATGGGGACTACAATTGATATCAAATATATATAAATAAATTTTAAAAATAAATAAATAAAATGTGTAGCTCCTAGAACACATCAAGTGCCCATGCCTTTGCCAATACTGTTCCCCTCCCCAATCTTTTGCATCAACTCCTCTTGAATTACCCTGTCTTCTCCATTGCCCTGGGGAGCTGCCCTGCCTCCACACCTCCTCATCTAAGTAGTCTCCTCTGTCAGACATTTTCTAGAAAGTGTCATAACAGCCAGTTCTCCCCCCGCGTGGGCTACTGGCTCCATTGTGAGGACAGAACGTGGTGCCTAGTGGATGATCAGAAAGCATTAGTAGAATGGAAGCTTGTCTGGATGAATGAAGACAAGCTAATGGCGTGGTATGCACTACATTATCACTGCTTAACATTTAGGCAGCCATGCTGTTTCTGAAAGGTCTCCCACCCCCAATAGAGTAAAGCTAAATCAAATTTGAACTGAGACAATAGAAACTAAACTCTTCTCTGCCTTAGGGCCAGTACCCAAGAAGGAATCCAGCTGGAGAAAAATTCCTCTCTGACCTATAGTTCAATGGAATTTTTGATAAGAGCTGTTGAGGACCAAGGCATGCATGCAGAAATTTTTTTTTCTATTTTTAGAAATTTTTAGTTAGATTGTTTGTTTTCTTGGTATTCTATTTTTAGAGTTCTTTATATATTCTGGAGACAAACCCTTTATCATTTGTGTGATTTGTAAATACTTTCTTCCTGAGTATAGCATGTCTATCCTCTTTTTTTTTTTTAAGATTTACTTTTATTTATGCATACAAGAACTGGGGTGTAAGCCAGAGGTGCAGAGGGTGAGAGGATTTGCCAGAGACAGAGTGGAAGCATAACAGGTGGGTGTACTGAAATACACTGCTAAGGGGAACAGCAGGAGAAACAGGAGAGGTCTGCTGTACCTCTCTGGCCCAAGATTGAACTGATGCCCACAGTGGCTGGTGATAGCTTGATAGTGTTAGGGGAAAAGGTAGTCCTGAGTGGATTACACAGATGGATTTGTGGACTCCAACCCCCACTCTAGACCACCAGTGTTCCAGAACCACAAACCCAATAATATGATTATCGAAGAGTGGATCCCTGGGACCTGAGGGTGGAGTTAAGCAGCCAGGCTGGCTATAAAACCAGAGAGGTGAGCCTTGGGCTTTCTCTTCCTTTGGAGTCATCTCACTTGACTCAGAGCCAGCTCTTAACGCACCATTGCATTCCAGTTCAGAAGATCTGGTAGGATATTTACAGATTTGTATCCCTCTCTTTCCCTTGGTGTTATTTTTACTTTATGCCCCTTCTTTTGTAAAATAAAATCCTTTAATAACTTTTGTCGCGTGTGCCTAAAGTTAAGGCTTATTGTAAAAGTCTTCTGAGCTCCAGGGAGGACCCAGTGAGGGAAACCCATTTTATATTAGGGTTGCCCTGTAACAATAGCACCGTGATTTTTAACTCCTGTGTCACCGGGGAGGCCCTCTTTTTATCCTCTTAAGGGAGTCTTTTGTTAAGAAGTTCTAAATATTAATCAAGTCTACTTTATCAATTTTTTTTCTTTAGTGGATCATCAACTTGGGGCCAACTATCAAGGCAACAAAGATATCCCTCAGGCATTAACATTTAGATCTATTATTTATTTTGAACTAATTTTTATATTCAATGCAAGATCTGAATCAGTTTTTTTTTTTTTTTTTTGCATTCAGAAGTCCAGTTGTTCCAGTCAGTTGTTTGTTGACCTCAAACAAATACACAGCCAGTTATTTTGCCAGAAAAATGGATTTATTTGGAAACAATAGCTAGCTGAAACATGTGAGCTCATGGTGAACCATGGGGAGACACATTCTTATATAGACTTTAGAGGTGCATAAAGTCTATTTATGAAGAGTCCATTGCAGAGAACTGGAACTTCCGGTGTTGTGGCTTTTCTTTTGCTGTGTTAGGACATCCCTCATTGGCTGAGGTACTGGGCAGGGAGGAGCTTGCTCCCTCCTCCCACCAGGTCACTTCCTGCTGGAGATCAAGGTGTGTCTCATCTGGTTGGATTCTGTAGGATGCATGCCTAAGAACTATCTTCTACCCTCTGACATTACTTTAGTGAGATTTCTTTTATTAATTCCCATATACCTTTGTCCAAAATCAGTTGCCCTTATGTGTGTGGATTGATTCTGGAGTCTTTATTTTGCGCCATTGAGCTATTTGTCTGTTGTCATCACTACCACACTATTTGGATTTCTGGAGCTTTATAATACATCTTGAAGTCAGGTAGTGTTAACTCTTCTAATTTTTCCTTTTTGGAGTTATTTGGGGGTATTCTAGACTCTACATTCTGTGTGAATCTTAAAAACAGCTTGTCAATTTCTTCCCAAAAAAACTTTCTGAAATTTTGATCAGAATTGCACTGAAATCTATACATACATTTGGGGAGAACTGCTAACAATATTGAGAAGTGTGACCTGTGAATCTGATTCCTCTCGCCCTTTATCTTTTTTTACTTTCTCTCAAAACAAGCAATGTTTTGCAGTTTTCAGTATACTTTTCATTATAAATCTTTGTGTCCTTTTTAGTTTTTAACACATGTAAATATGTCACATATTAAAATGTAAAGAAATGGAATTTTAAAGTCATTTGCAATGACACCCACTCCAGCCCAGACAGCACCACACACAGCCACTTGTGGAGACTCCTGAACCTTCACGTGACCTGTGGCTACCCATCTCACACGCCACAGGTTGGTCTATCTTTCTGTCCCCTCCTTCATTCTTTGTCCACAGGAACCACTGTTTTTTGCTCTCATGGAAATCTCTTCTCTTTCGTGACTGGCTATGAAATAAGAACTGAAGCATATATTCTCCATCGTTTATTTTATTCACTGAAAAAACAGTCATGCTCATTTTTCTTTATTTGTGAAGTACAAATATCTCACTCAAAATTTAAAATGTATAAATGTGCTGTTTCCTATTTCACCTTAAAAAAAAAAAAACATACAATAGCCATTCCCCCAGCCCCCCTCCCCATCCACAGGGTGTATATTCCATGAACCTCCGGTCCTCAAACAAAAGCAATCAGCGATTCTAGCAACAACAAATAGGGTTTATTTGGAAACAGAGAGCAGACAGATTGGAGGATTGTTCATGGGGAGACCCCCGTGTACTTTACCAAATCCAAGGTGAACCACTTCTAAATAAGCTCTGGAAGAAGCCCTGCAGTACCATGAGAGGCTGAGACAGCATCACCTCCGTGCAAGATACATGGCATGTCGGACCCTGTAATTTGCTAATTTGCCCACACTGGATGCTCTTTCCAGCTTTTCAATCTCATTTAAATAGGGTTCCAAATATTAATGTCTGCTATCCCCCGTGGGTGCCTGAAAGCAGAGATAGTACCAAACTCTCTCTATACAGTTTCTTCCTCTACATACATAACTGCTATCAAGTTTAGTTTATAAATTAGGCATAATAAGAGACTTACAACAATAATAGAATGATTATAACACACAGTAATAAAAGTTATGTAAATGTGATTTTTATCTTTCAAAATATCCTACTGTACATAGTAATCTTATACTTCATTGACCACAAGTAAATAAAAGCTTGGAAAATGAAACCACAGATAAGGCGCGGTCTACTGTATAATTTGAGTAGCATTTTGCATCTTCTCTCCCCTTCTCCCTAGTGGATTCCTTGATCTAGGGGGAAAAGAGTTCCCCACAACTATTTTAACTCTGGGAACTAATTAAGAAAGGGACTCCTCCCTGCTGGAGATCTCAGGTGCACCCCCCAGGCAGGACAAGCTCACCCAGGACCCAAGTCCCCCTTCGCCCTTTCTCAGCCACAGGGGTTTGAAGGAAGATGAAGACGGAGTAGCTACAGCACGATGTGCTTCTGCCTTCAAATACCAGGGAAGTAACACAAAGCCAGTCACAGAAATTCAGCTGCCTGCTGGAATGAACTTCAGGAAGCGGTTTTTCTAAGAAACTGGGGGTGAGCAGGTCAGGCTGTGGAGAGGGTGGTGGGGGCAGACAGCTGTCCTGTCAGACAGTTGTGGGCACCGGGAGCAGCTGAGCTCCCTTCTGTTTCAAAAGGACCTGGCCATTTCCCCAGCCTGTGGCCATGGGTCTGGTCCATTACCTAGGTGAGCCGAGCTGTTGAGAGCAACGAAGCCCCACCCATTCTCTGCATTTGGCATTCACCCCAAAGGGAGATGTACAGGTACTAATGCACAAATCAGAACCTGGGGTTCCAGTCCCTTCTCTGCATTTTAATAGCTTCGTTGTTTTGAGGTTCACTTTCCTCACCCATAAAATTGGAATTAATACCCACTCTACTCATTTGCAGGTTTGTTATGGAGACCAAAGGCAAGCTAGCCTCTGAAAGCACACTTTACTAGCAGGGGACTAGTTAATAGGAGGAAAAGAATCATCAAAGCAGCAACAGTAGTAATTATAATAGTTGTAGTCTAATTTGGGCCCCTACCTGCTTCATGTAATTGCAGTTTTGGCAACTAAGTCACCTTAATGATTGCAGCTGGGAACTAAAAGCCTCTTCTTGGATGCCCACCCATGTGCAGTCCTCTTTGCCCCTCTGGCCTCTCACAAGGTGGGCAGCTGGGCCAAAGGGAGGCAGTCTGCGACATTATGGAGAGGTTGGTGTTGGGTCCAAATACTTGTGCACCCAATGCTGGGTTGGATTATAAGTCAAGGCATGTGCATTTTGCCTTCATGGGCCCCTTCCTCCATAAAAACATTTTAAATTATGCTTTATAACAGCTTTGGAATAAGCAAGAACATGTCAATATATACATTAAAACATTTCTTGACTTCAAAGTGTTTTTTCATTCTTCTGATTTAAATTTTTTGGGGGTGAGTAGCCCCTTAATGTATTATGGGCCCAAGCATTGTGCCTCCTGGCCTAAGGGAGACTTGACCCTCACAGCAGATTAGCCATCATGAGCCAAGAGACCTGCTCTCTTCTGCCCTGAGTGCCCTGAGGGGCCAGAGCACCACCATGTCTCAGGCACTGAAGCAAAACACTCCACAGGTATTTGGGCATCCTGTGCTCAAAACCACCAAGGACAAAGCATAAGCAATGCAAGAAAAATATTTTAAAAAATAAATCAGACTTCCTATAAGTTAAAAACTTGTGTGCAAGGAATATCATTGAGAGACAGAAAGGCAATCCACAGGATGAGAAGAAATATTTGGAATCATATATCCAACGAGGATCTAGTATCTAGAGTATCTAAAGAACTCTTATTCTCAACAACAAAA
Organism: Galemys pyrenaicus; assembly: GCA_019455555.1. Taxonomy (NCBI): domain Eukaryota; kingdom Metazoa; phylum Chordata; class Mammalia; order Eulipotyphla; family Talpidae; genus Galemys; species Galemys pyrenaicus. The sequence goes on from JAGFMF010012271.1 coordinate 4,077,685, forward strand.
AGCAACAATATTTTAAATAGGCAGAGGACTTGACTAGGCATTTCTCCAAAGAGCATAAACAAAGGATTGATAAACATGCTAAAAGATGCCAACCTCATTACTCATTAGGGAATTACAAATCAAAAACACAATGGAACATCACTTCCCAGCACTAAGTGAATAGCTATCATTAAAGACAGTGTTGGTGAGGATGTGGAGAGGCTGGAGCCCCTGAACACTGCTGGTGGGATTGTGAACGGTGCAGTCACTTTGGAAAACAGTCTGGCAGCTGCTCAAAAGGTTAAAAGTAGGGTGACCGTAGGGCCCAGGAGTAATTCCACTTGGTATATATCCAAACAAAACAGAACCACACAAATGTTTGTGCATGAATGTGTATAGCAGCATTATTACTAAGAACCAAGAAACAGAAACAACTCAAAGTTCTCTCAATTGAAAATAAATAAATGTGGTTCACCCATATGACAGAATGTTATCTGGCAATAAAAAGAATGAAGTCTGGGTCCATGCTACAATATTGAAGACATCATGCTAAGTGAGAAAAGCCAAAAGTGAACAGCCACATCGTAAATGATTCCATTTCTATGAAGTGTTCTGAATAGGCAAATCCATAGAGACAGCAAGTAGACAAGTGGCTTGCTAGGACTAGGGGAGTTAATGGGCATGGGGTGTCTTTTGGGGGCAATTGACATTCTAAAGTTGATCGTGGTCATAGCAACATAATTCTCTGTATATACTAAAGATATTGAATTGTACATGTTAAATAACTGAATAATACATGTGAGATACAGTCCAATAAAGCTGTTATTTTTTTTTTAAATCCTAGGGCATGGGTGTTTTAATTTTTTTGCAATTGCTGAAAGAAATTCTCACAAACTTGATGGCTTAAAACAACAGAAACTTATTTTCTCACATTTCTGGAGGGAAGAAATAAAAAATCATATCACTGCATTAAAATAAAGGTCTGGATGCACTCCCTCTAGAAGCTCTAGGGGAGAGCTCATCTCTTGCGCTTTCCAGTTCTGGTGGCTGCCAGCATTCCTTGGCTTGTGGCTGCACCACTTTAACATTCAAGGTGGCATTTTCAGATCTCTACTCCCTCTTCACATCGCCTTCTCCTCTGTGTGTAATTTCCCTTTGTCTTCTTTTTAAGATCACTGTGATTGCATTACAGTCCACCCAGATAATCCAGGATAATCTCCCCATCTCAAAGCCCCTACCTGAACCAAAGATTTCTTTTTCCAAATAAGTAAAACTCACAAGTCCCAGAGATGAAGACCTGCTATCTCTGGCAGCCCCCATGAGCCCATGATAGTGTGCACTCATGCTCCCTGTTGCAGGTAGGGAAACAGAGCCAGAAGGTGAAGCATCAGCCAGATCTCAGAGTCACGTTTGCTTGTCTGTGAGGCCTCCAGTGACTAATCTTGCATAGCATGTTCCTGGGCAGAAGGCTGAAAGGCAAGACCCAGAGTGGACACAGACATGACTCACAGGACTGGAGGAAGTTCTTATGTGTGTGAGTTGGGGGGTGGGAGGTGGAGAGGAGTAGGTAGGAAGTGGCCTGCATCATTTTAAGTGAAAGGTGGCAGGCAGGAAATGGGCCAGGCCTCCTGGGCAATCAGCTCTGACCCACCCTGGATGAATTCGGGGTAGCGTTATCAGATTTAGAACCCGGTTACATTTGAATTTCGCAAACACAAGAAGTCATTTTATGTTATTATATCCCACATCTTGCCTGGCACAAAGAAATTGTTGTTTATAGGAAATTCAGATGTAACAGGGCATCCTGTATTTTCTCTGACAACCCTCACTCAGGACCACTTCTGGGAAGCAGCCTATTTCAGGAGTGCTTATGCTAAATGGGGTCATGTATTAAAATGCCAGAACTTTCATGTATTGAAGCACTCCATCTCCCAGTTTTTTCTTTTTCATGTCAGGTTATCCAGGAGACATGAGGTGTAATAGGGTGCCACTGGGGGCTGCAGGTGGGAGGGAATGCCAGGAATGCTCTGCTGCAGGGGCTGCAGGCCAGGCCTCAGTACAGCTGGTTAGTGTCCTATAGGAGGCCCCACTGGAACAGAGTTGCTCCCCGGGCAGAGGGCAGTCCTAGCCAGCACCATGCTAAGCACCAGGAAAAGACCAAGTCCTAGCCCTGCCACTGAGGAGTTTTGAGGTTACTCAACATGGTATAAAGCTTGCCAAGAGAAGCTCCACCTGGGAGGTAAAGGATGGGAGAGTGTCTTCCTGAAAGTTGTTCTCCAGCTTTCTTCATGGTGGTGGTGAAAGTGGATGTGGTGGTGGAGGTGATGATGGTAGAGGTGGTGGAGGTGGCAATGGAGGTGATGGAGGAGGAGGTGTTGGTGGTGGTGGTTGTGGGAGGTAAAGGTGGAGGTGATGGTGGTGGATGTGGTGGTGGTGGTGGTGGTGGTGGTGGTGTTGGTGGTGGTGGTGGTGGTGGAGGTGATGGTGGTGGATGTGGTGGTGGTGGTGGTGGTGGTGGTGGAGGTGATGGTGGTGGATGTGGTGGTGGTGGTGGTGGTGGTGGAGGTGATGGTGGTGGATGTGGTGGTGGTGGTGGTGGTGGTGGTGGTGGTGGTGGTGGTGGAGGTGATGGTGGTGGATGTGGTGGTGGTGGTGGTGGAGGTGATGGTGGTGGATGTGGTGGTGGTGGTGGTGGAGGTGATGGTGGTGGTGGTGATCAGTGATGGAAGTGGTAAAGGTGGTCTAAAGATCAGGACAGAGAATTTTACATACAAAAAGTGACTTTGGTTTAAAGTACAGGAAGTTTCCAGCTTATCAAGTTTTGACCAAGAAGTTTGTTTTTAAGTTGACAGTTGAACAAATGCTAAATGTACTCAAAAACAATCTCACTACTGCTGATTAGTTTCCATGGTCAGCCCCTCAAACCATTTGTCAGCAAAGAGGTTGAAATAGTTCTAGGAGCAGTGTGAAGTGTGTGGTTCTCAGGGGGTTCGGGGTGGGGATTCTGCTAAAATTACAGACATTTAGCAGTTTTCATGGATTATCTCATTACATCATATGAATCAGAAACCAGTATTATCCCCAGTGCACGGAGAGAAACACAACTCGCAGAGAGTTAGCACACTTGCCAAGACTCCACAGCCTAGCCCATGGAACACTGGTGGCGGGACTCTGGCCTGAGTCCCAACTCCTCACATAGTACTTCTGGAAGAGAAACACTTGAAATGTCCCATAACAGGAAAATCTTTGGCTTAGAACAAAGACCAAAAGGGTCAAAGTCTAAAAAAGTTGAAATACACAGAAGATGAAGTCTTTCTTTACCAAGGTTTTTCTAGGATGTAATCCTTCAATTTGTTCTATACAACTGTCTTATTGCTTCCTGTTTCTGTACAGCTTCTACCTGATGAAACAAAATGAAGGCAAACAGAGACATCCCAATGAGGGCAGCTCAGCCGGGGCATGAGAACACGCCCAGCGAACAGTGCTTCCATACAGACATGAGGGTCAAGTGGAGAACCAAGCCAGGAACTGCACAAACCTCTACCACTGAGAATGTCAGTCGCTCACACCCTCCAAGCCGGTCCCCTCACAGAGCTCAAGGATATGCTTGACTGGAGATGTTTCGAAACAGATCAGCTGCCCAGAGAAATTTGAAAGCAAAACAAAACATCTTTAAAGTATCATTCCAGCTTCCCTGAAAAACTAGAACCAGCCCAAATGCCCTTTGAAGAAGTTCAAACAAGCACCCCTACAATGTGCCTCCTTGCCACTTGGAGTGGTTGGAGCGAAAGGCAATCAAGACCCAGCAGATTCAAGAAAAACTTTGACCTCCCCCACAAAAGCCTAAAAGGAATTTGGAAAGAGGGCCTGTGGCAGGAAGGCAGCTGTCACCAAAACTGAGGGCGCTTGGCAAGATCTGCTTGTTCAAAGTCCTCTCCAATGTCTCTACATGGCACGGCAAACATTTGCTTACAAACTCTGCTCCGCCCAACTCCTGTACATTGTCTTCCTCCCACTTATGTCCTAGACCCTCCGCCCTTCTCTTAACCCAGCACAGTAGGGCAGTTTTCTCTTGTCCCGGTGGTACTTGGTTCTCTTTTCTCTAAGGCCCCCAAAGATACAAAAGTAACTTTGCTTTTCTGCCATTCTGTCCATTGGGACTGGGAGTGTCTCAGCCAAGAACGTGAAAGAATGAATGGCATAAAACGGTACATCTTATACCGTGGAATAGTCCTCAGCTGTAAAGAGGAATTAACTGTGGATTCTGGCAAACACTTGGATGACCCTCCATCACTGAGAGAAAAATGCCAATCTCCGCCAAATATGATACAGCATTTTTGAAATAGCAGAATTTTGGAAATGGAGGACAGATTGGCAGCTTCCAAAAGTTGGGGGTATTGACGGGGCAGGAAGGGGGTGAGACTGGAAAGGGTACCAGGAGGGTCCTTGTGGAACTGTATCTTGACTGTGGTGGTGGATACATGAAGAACCTACACAGGATGAAGCAGGCTAGAACTTTCCACACAGGCACAAATGAGGACAAGTTAACTAGAGATTACAAGGCTGACGGCTTGGGTGAATGCAGTCTCCTGGCTGCGATCCTAAACTGTGGTTTCACAAAACCTTGCCATTGGGGAAAACTGGGCAGAAGGAACAATGGATCTGTATTATTTATTACAAATGCATGTGAATTGAGTATTATCCCAATCAAAATCCTATTTTAAAAATGGACCTGTTCCCAGGTCCTGAGGGACTGAGCTGTTGGGTGCTCCCCAATGCAGGAATTGATGGGGATTACTGCACTAGACTACCTTATGGCCTCTACCCTGCAATTTTCCTGAGGTCTTAACAGGAGCAGTTTTCCTGAGGTCTTAACCTTCAGGGTGGGGAGCAGGTAGCTGATTATTGCCAAATGTGCTCCATGTCAGTCCAAGAGATCAGGGAGAACTGGGGCCCCCTTCTCAAACAGGCTCGTTCCCTTGGTCCAGGAGGGAAGCTTCTCAGCAGGTGTCTGGCAGAACCACCTCTGTCACCACCTGCTCTTCCTCATGATCAGGGGCTCCCCTGGAATCCAGGGGTTGAGGCCATTCCACTGACAAAAATAAAGCCCAAATATTCACACTGCTACTTAGAAACTGGGAAATCCTTTCCCAGGGTGAGGAGGAACAAATGTGCTCCAAATAGAGGCATTCTAGATGGAAAAAGAGCTGGGACATTTTGTGCTTACAAACTATCTTGGATGTTCAAGGAGCTTAAAGGGGTTTGTTTTTGTTTTTGTTTTTTAACATATCTCATCAACAGACTGTTCCCTCTCAGATCATTTCAAGACCTGTTTTACCAGAAAATTATTCTTAGACGGTGGAATGGGTAAATCTGTCCTCCTTGGGGGAGGACAAGAGACCCACCCCTTAAGTCACTTTACAGAGATGGTCCCTGAGTTGCCCATACTTGCCCAGACGGGCAGTGAAGGGTCTGCTGGGCCTGGTGGGGGTCTCCCGGCTTCCTGAACAGGGAGCCTCCTTCATTATCTCTGGAATCCCACTCACCACTAAGGTTGTGAATGCACATCCTGACCTGGCCAGGTCGGGGCTGCTTCAGATATGGGCGTCCTAGGAATGGGCTGAGTGTGTGGCCAACACCAGCAAACCCTGCCCCCTGCTCCCCAGGCCCTCAGCTGCCAGTGACTTTGAAATGATAGGGACAGGTGTGCAGCGCCCCCCCACAAGCCCATCTCCCCGCACCTCTTCCTTCTGCTTCTCCTTTGCCTGGCACTCACATCCCCCCTCCCTTCTATAGGCACTGCCCTCTTCTGCCCTCACACCCCTCTTCTCCCGTAAGTACCCTCCCAGAGCAGATTTCTGTTAGGATCCCCACAATGGTGGACACGCCAAGCGCCGCAAAGGGCTTGCCCTGCCTGTGATCACATCTGCCCTGTCCTCCAAGGATTTGCCTGCACGAATAGACTTGGAGTGAAGACAATATGGCCTATGACTGCCTGCAAGTCCATTTTTAAACCTCCACTAGGAAAGTCGAAGGAAGGGGGAACCCGGGCCCCCAGCTCGCTGGGGAGGGCGCATTGTTCTCATACCCGCATTGTTTTCAAGCCCCACCGCTTACCCAGCGGCCCCATGACCCCGGGGGAATCAAATGAGATTGTTTTTCCCAAGACCGAGCTCTTCAGGTGTGACTGCAGTTCCTGGACAACGGTGGTGACTGTGGCATTTCTGCAACAGGAAAGAGGAAGGAACTCCTGACCTGTGCATCTGCGCGCGTGGCATCGACAATGCGCGACCCCAGCCCGCCGGCGCCGGGAGGAAAAGAGCGCCGTTTCCATAGCGATAAATCAGCGCTCCAGGAAGCCGCGCGGGCGAGGCTGCATGGGATTTTTCCCTGCTCAGCTTCCCTGAAAACACGTCCGGACTCTGGACTCCGCAGTGGGTTCGATGCCCGGCGCCTCCCCAGACCCAGCCTGCAGAAGCGCAGGTGGAAAGAGGAGGTCTCGGGATGGAAATGACTCGGAGAATCCTCCGCTGCTGAGAGCGGAAGGGGGTTGGCCCCACCCGCTGGCCACCGGCTGCGTGAAGCTCTCGGGTTCGCCACTACCGTGATTCTATTTCCTGACCTGCTCGATGAGCTGCTGTTCAGCGTGAGCCCACGCGTAGGGCTCAGTAGCGCTTTCACACGAAGACACTCCAGTGAGGGTCTGGGGGGACAGACCCCTCACCAATTAAACCAGCTGCAGTAAGTCCCTCCTGGGGGTTTTCGGGGCCCTCACCAGAGACACTTCCCCTTGCCAAAATCAGACTATTTTTCCCTAAAGAAAATTCTAGTTTGTTGGAAATGCTCTGAGGTATCATGTGTCCCGAGCTGCTTCGCTCACTCTGCATCGTGTGCGCCTTCATGTCTTTTACCTTTGCACATACTGTTTCCCAACTTGGAAGCGGTTTCTGCTTCTTTGAGGGGGTTGACTCCCAAAAGAGACGCCTGTCCACCCCTACCCCCTTTTCCAGTGGCTCAGACACCTTGCTTTCTGGACTCCCACAGAACTCACCACACCCTATGACAACAGAGCAGGGGTAAGAAAAGGCTCTTCTGGGCCCAGACTGGCTGTGTGACTTTAGGGAATGTGTCAACCCCTCTGAGCCTCTGCTCTCTCACCGGCAGGATCTGCCTTACAGCCTGTTTGCAAAGATGAGATGTTAACACATATTAAGGTCTTGGCTCCCGGTGAGTGTTCAGTAACCCTGCTATAGAAAAAGCAACTTTCTTAAAGAAGAGGCTGATTTTCACACACACCCCCAAACTGAGCTGCTTCAGCGAGTCCTGGGAGTTCAGCATTATGTGTGGAATGAAGTCTGAACCCATGGGAGGCTCTTCCACAGACCATTTACACACCAAGCTTGGTCCTGGACACCCTCACCTGTGATAGCCCGTTTCACTGGATCATCCCCAGACTGGACCCACAGAGCGGGATCAGCGCTTTCCCAGTGAAGTGTGCCTCTGACTGGGCCCGGAGAGGTTCCCCATCCTCAGTGCCAGGCTGAGGGGCTCTCAGCCTTAGTACAGCTGGGTTACCCATGTGGTCTGTAAACACCAGGAGAGTCAAATAAGCCACATACCTGCAGCCAGAAGTGCCTGATGGGAAAGGGCAAACCAGACCCCACGTTGGACAACCCGTCTCCTCTGTGCTTTTGCTTGAAAAAATGAAACCAAACTCTGCAAATAGTTCAACTTTAAACTAAGTTGTGTAACAGCTGAGTCTCTCCACTTAAAACTACAGCTTTCCTCAGATCCATAGAGGAAGAATGCCAGTCCATGGTTTCTGGGGACAGACTGGGAAGTGCCTGCAAATGGTCAAGAAAGAATTTAAGAGGTGATGGCAATGTCCTCAAACTGGATTTGGGGTGATTGTGCAATTCTCTACATATGTAAAAAATATAGAATTTCCAAATTTAGGAAGTAAAAACAGGGAAACTGGTTAAATTTGAATTTTAGATAAGCCACAAACACTATTTTTAAGTACAAGTTTATACCAAATATTGACATGTACCTATACTAAAAAATTATGTTGTTTATCTGAAGTTCCGATTTATCTGGGGAGCCTATATTTTCTCTGACAGTCCTTTAAAGGGTACACTTACAATGGGTGTATTTATGGTATTCAAATTACACTTAATGGGTACATTTAGCACTGTGCCTAGCACGGTGTGTGCTAACATGGTGTTGCTTAAAAAAAGCACAGCTTTTCTTTCTGCACCCCCCTTGCCACTCCACCCTCCCAAGAAACCCTAGAATCACCAGTGTAGAAAATAGTCGCCATAACTTTGATTTCCTGGGCTTGGAGTCTGCAGAGGTCAAGACCTCCAGGTCAGAAATGCCACTTTGGAGCAGGCATCTGCTTGCTGTGTACCCTGAATACCAAAATCACCCCACTCTACCCCCTTGCTAATTGCTATTCTATTAGCATTGACTGGGCAGGCACTGAATGCACTGCACAGGCTAGGCAGAGGGCTACCAAAAATAAATAAAATGACGCTTCTTGGTTCTTGAATAGGTACCATCTTAAGAAATGCAAGTAGTACACACCCACCCACCAACACACAAATATTACTAAAAGCAAAGAGAGAAAAATTCCTCTCCTAGGAAGAGCAATTTTTTCCACCTCCTCCTATAAGATGAATTTTCCTACACCTGTGTGTTTTGCCTACACAATAGCATCGTGCAATCAATAAGAGATTGTCGCCTTCCTGGAGTTAGCACTGTAGTTCTTGTCCAAAGCAAATATAAAAGTGTTGGTAGGTCTGGTTTTAAGCAACCCACGTTCAAATTTAGACCAGCTGTCAAAACTATGATAACTTTTTCCTTAAATTTGCCCCATCTGAGCTCTATCAATGGGTGTTTCTGGAATTAAAAGGGCTCATTAACATTCATTCCGTTCTGTGTTCTTTACTTCTGTGGTGCCATTTTGGGATCAGAAGATTTCATCAAACTGCCACTGAAGAAATAATACGCAGTATGGGGTGAAGAAGAAGAGGGCCCTAGTTTAAAAGTTATGGATTTCAGGACACTGGCAGCAGCACTGGCTGCTTTGGTGACAGACTGTAAACCTGTTAACCCGAGGAGTCCATGACTGTTACTTTGCTTACTTACCAACCATGCGCGGTGATCTGGGCATTTCAAGCAGGGGAGAGGTCACTGTGAGAGTCTCCTTGTCTCTCCAAAGCAAACCTAAATCAACAGGAAGTAGTCAGGGTGAGTGGTGGGGAAGTTAGTAAAAGGGATTCCGAGTGATATGAATGAGGAAGTACGTGCTAAATAAAAAGCTGCTCATGGTAGCTAACTTTTGTTGCAGTGTGCTAAGTGATTTACGCACCCTAAAGTTTTGTCCTGTGAGGTTCGGTACAGCTGTAGTTACTCACCTGAAGCACCATAAGTGACCAGGGACCGCTCCAGCACCCTAACTCTTACAATCACTCCAAGTTCCTCCGGCTTTGGCCAGAGTTCTATCAACCTACCAAAACTGTTCCTTATCTGTTAGGGACTCTGAGTAATCAAATACATAGACATATGAATACAAAACAGAAAAATCATCACCTGCTTAGTAAATGTTATTATGAACCCAGTCTTTCCAGTGAGATTGATGAGATAAAACTATTGGAGGGACTGTTGAAAATGGAAGAATCCCAGGATGCCCATAATTATGGGAAATTCTAAAGTGGCAGACAGCTTTTTTGCACTTCTGAGAATCAGAATATCAATAGTGGAATTTTACAGGACTGAGAAGGTAAGCCATTCCCGAGTGCCAATCTTTAGAGGAATTTGACAGTATTTTTCAATCTGATGACAATTCCTTTAGCAAGCCCTGTATTTCATTTGCGCCCTTGACTTGGAAGAGTAGGGTATTTCTGAAGGGCGCTTTAACTTTTTTTTTCTTTCCCAAGTGACTTAAAATAAGTCATTACCGGGGCCTCCCTGGTGGCACAGAGGGTTGAGCGCTGCACTATGAAGCATCCACTGCGCAGCAGCAGGAGTTCAATCCTAGGCCAGGGAGGAGACCCACAGGCCGCAGCACACCTCTTCTGTCTCACCTGCTGCTCCCCTCAGCAGTGTGTTTCAGTAGATCTGTCTGTACTGCTTCCCACTCTGTCTCTGGTGAATCCTCTCACCTCCTGCGACTCTGGCCTGTTCCCCAGCTTTGTATGCATATATAAATAAAAATAAATAAATAAGTCATTACCTACAGAGACAGTTAATGCCATGGTCCATTACTCCCCTTTTATCACCGAAATTGAACCAGCAGAAATTTGACAATGGCGCCATCTAATGGAATATTAAAAAGTTACACAAAAAGTCATTTTTACTTTCAAAATTTCCAGCAAGTTCCTCCGAAATGCTTATTTTACTTTTGGATATTATTTCCATTCAAAACATACCACTGATGTAAAAAGTTATATAAATATATAGCAAAAAATACTATATAAAAAGTATTTAAAATAAAATTTCCTCATTTCTTTTTCCAGACATAATACACTAAACATATATAAAAAAACTAATGAACGAACAAACATATAATCACAAATATATGTATCTATGTATGCCAATATAAATAAATAATATATATTTTTCGGCAACATGTTTTTTCTCCCTCGTTTGCATATCATGAGTATATTTCCATTTTATAGGAAAATAACTCACTTGCAAAAAAATATTTCAAAATCACTCCAGGTATTCAATTTCCTTGGGATAATAAAAAAATGATCTAAAGTTAGATTGTGGTGAAAGCTGCACAGCTAATGAAAATACTAAAAACCACTGAACTATATACTTCAAATTTTATGGTATTAAAAGGATATCTAAATAAAACTGTTAAATGAAAGAACAGGATATCAAAACATATCCCAGTACAAGGAATGCCTTTAAATTTTTTCTTTTCTTTTTTTTTTTTTGCATAATAGAACTGGGGTGCGGGGAGAAGGGAGTAAAAGGATTCACCAGAGACAGAGTGGGGAGCAAAACAGGCAGATCCACTGAAATACACTGCTGAGGGGAGCAGTGGGAGAGGCAGGAGAGGTCTGCTGTGCCATGTGGGTCAGCTCCCTGGCCAGGGATTGAATTCAGCCCTTAAAGGTGATAATGTTGAGACAACATATAGGCCAGCAGGAAGGCCTAATTTAAATAATTCCAAATCTATGGGCATTTAGGTGTTTGAGTTTTTCTTCATTACAAGCAAAAACTGCATGGATGCCTATCTTTGCCCATCTAAATATCCAGAGGGAAATTCTCTATATAATGTCTCCATAACACACCTGTGGATGCAAATGCAGGAATTCCGATGTTAGCTGGTAGAAACCACTTCAAGCATCTTCCAAGAATGTGCTAAATTAATGTTTCTGTTGAGGTTGGGCCTGTGGTTCCCTTGGTGATCATGGTTAGGAGAGAGATGGAGGTGGTTTGGTCCTCTAAGGATAACCTACCAGAGCCCTGTATGACTACCTATCTTGGTTAGTATCCCAAATCTGCCCCTACCAGCTGGAGACTTAGGTCACTGCATCGGTGAAATAGAACAACTCACAGGGTTCAGAGAATGAGGCGGTATAGTGGCAGGCGGCCACCAGGCAGGTTCTCTATGATCAGGGCAGACAGGTAAAGGAGGAGCCCTGGAGTCCTCGGTGGCTTTTTCAGGCTTTTATTGATCTTTCTATATCATTTATAGTGAGGCAACCAGGTACACGGCAGGCAGGATCCCAGGGGGCTGGGGGCCAGGAAGCTGGCAGGCCTCCTAACCCCCAGCCAATCTTCACACTCTGGGCTCTCTACTGCTGCTATTTCTTGCATCCCTGTGACGCCACCCTTATATGCCCATTCAGCCCAGGTGTGCCCACCTATGCATGCCCACACCCTATTCCAGGTGCCGCCACCAGGCATGCACGCAGGACCACAGGGGTCTGTCATTAATGCTAATGGCAGGAGGGCAGGAAAACCTGATAATTTCCATTTACCCTACAGGTGGGCTGACCCATCTGGTGGGCTGACCCCTGACCAGGAATCGCTCAGTAAATGCTAGATGCTTCCTTTCCTTTGGCTCATCAAAGACTAATGAGAGGGCCACAAACTCAGAGAGGCAAGAAAAACCCTGGTGAATCCACAGGCATGGTGTTTTTTCTGAGTGGCGACCCTCACAGCTGGGAGGTCACTAGCCCAGTAGAGGCATGGACACCAAAGCTCACTATCTCCAACTGTGAGCAGATGTTGCCGGTCCCAAGGAGAAGAAGGAGGGGGACGCTGGCAGCTGGCCTTGATAACTGACCAGATCTTCCTGGATCCTCACCAGCCCCCTCCCTGAAAGGGATGGGGGGGTTAATTCCAGGGTCCAGGGCTGGAGCCTGCTCCTTGGCAGGAGCCCATCCTGGATACAGGGTTTGAACTGGAAAACCAGGGGAAATTACCACAGCCCCTGAGAGCCTCTGCCCCTACGAGGATTCACAGAGCCTCCACTCTTCCCTGTGCTCAGCCTGTGGTGAGCACCCAACGCTTCTGAAATGGTCTTGACACATTGACAAAGCAGGTCTTAGAATAGGTCACTTCCACAGGCAACTAAGGGCTTCCCCAGATGGTCTAAAAGGATAAACTGATCTCCACATTTTGGGGAGAACATACTCCTGACACGATAGGTTATTAGTTTAGTTTTTTAAAATTTTTATTTATTTAATATTTTATTTATTTAGGCATACAGGAACTGGTGTGTAGGCCAGAGGTATGGGGGGCGGGGGGCGGGGTAAGAAGATTACCCAGAGACAGAGTGAGGAGTGGAACAGACAGATTGACTGAAACACACTGCTGAGGGGAGCAGCAGGTGAGACAAGAGAGGTCTGCTGTGCCATGTGGGTCAGCTCCAGGGATGGAGATGGAACTCAGGCCAAAGTGACTGTCAATAGCTTGATAGCACTGAGACTTAACCCCTCCACCACCGGGAGGCCCCAGTTTCCAGTTTTTCTTTCATCCAAAGGCAACCAAAACCGGTGTCACGACTGAGGTTGTATTCCAAGCTGAATACAATTCCCCTCGTGAAGACATCAGGAGAAAGATGCTCAGCCAGGGAGAGTGTGGGACAGGTATCCTCTGCACCTGAGTTATAATGTGTAGTGCATGACTGTAGCGGCAGGAAAGGCGGCACAGGAGTAAGGTTCCGGATGGTTCTGGGCAGACAGGTCAAGGAGGGAGAGTCTTGGAGCCCTCAGTGGCTTTTCATGCTTTTATTAGTAGAGGTGGCCAGGTACATGGCAGGCAGCGGTGCCAGGGGGCCGGGAAGCTGACAGGCCTCCCAGCCCCCGGCCCATCTCACCCTCTCGGCTGCTTTCTACTGCTGCTGCTTGTCAGTACTGTTGGTCCTGTTGGTTCTGGCATCCTCATGACACTGCCCATTTAAGCCCGTGTCCAACTCAGGTGCGCCCACTTGCGCATGCCCACCCTGGAATGCTTGCGGCACCGCAGGTGTCCATCATCAGTGGTGGGAGGGTGAAAAGACCTGATTTCTCTAACCCTACAATGACGAATAGGAAGAAAGGGCCTTTGCTTAAAAGTTACTATGAATTTCAGGACACTGGCATTGTCATATTAAACCAAGAGTGGGGCCTTTGTGACCCATGAAGATGACCCTGCAGCCCTGTCAGTGTCTCACTTCTCTCCCATCACCCGCCTGAATATTCAATGGCATACTCGAGAATCCCGTCAGGCTCTGTCCTCCGGGGGTGTCCAACCTTCCACAGTCATCTCTCAGTGATGCAGTTCAAGACGTCCATCACTTAAAGTCTTTCCCTGATAAACTTTTATTTGTCACTTTTCATGGGAAAAGTGGAAATTAAGGGATTTATCTCAAGACTTGGGAATTGAGATTATAAACACTAGCAGGTTCTTGGACCTTATGGAGCACTTATAATGCTGTACCTTCAGAGTTTGGAAACTATGAAGCCTTACATGTTTGTTGTAATGGAAATGGTTAAAATTTTTGAGAAATGAAACATTTTAGGGAGTTGTGTCCTTAGTGAGATTCTGAGATAGGAATACTTTTAGACTTACAAGGTTTATTTGATGAATGAAAGAAAAGTGGCTGATACTGCAAAAACTAATTAGGGCATAATGCTTAGAACAAAACAAAATAAAGTATCAATTCCAAGACAAAAATCTATCATATATTAAAATACATTATATGAAAATGCACTTGTTGATTGAGGGCAAAAGCAAAAATAAGTGAATTTTAAAGTCATTTAAAATTACTGGGAATTCTATCACTGAGCCAGCAATGCCTGCATCATTCATTAAGTGTAGTGAATCCTGACACTTTACCAATGGTATTTGTAAAATTCTGTGGCTAGAGAAATAAACTTAAACCAATCAATTTAGTGACTTTTGTATTTTAGGATTGTATGATAATAGAAATTTTGGAGCTAGACGATTTCAAGCAACAGTCTAAGGGCTGGGGTAGCTAAATGTTGTGATTTTCACTACTCATCAGGATGGAGAGCATCGCCATAAAGGCTGCTCCGGCATAAGGACAAATCATTTATTGAGATGGACACCGAGTTCAAGGAACTCAGGAAATGTTCAAGGCAGTTCCCTGTGTCAAGTCACCCCAGAGTGGGTTCGGTCTCAAAACACACTTACCATTTCTAAAGATCAACAAGACTCTGGAAATGACATGAGGGAGTCAGTTAATGAGCTGCATGAAAATTTACATCATTTATTGAGGAGGCGTGATGAAATTTAGTTAAAATTTTGATCCCTGCCCTGAATTTCATATTCCTATTACAGTAATATTCCTATTACAGCAGTGGCTGTTAAATATTTTTATAACACTTGTACACACCTCATGGAAGCTTTGCAAGGAGCCAAGCCGATACCAGTGTTGAGATCTTGGACAACTTTCCTGTTTGTGGGACGGTATTCACTGTTACCAGTTTTCTCATTATGGGAAATAACTGCCTATCACGACAGTGTGGATTTGGCATGATTTGGACTGCAAAGAATTTGCCGGCTCCATTGATGAGCATTTTCTTTTTCCATTCGAGACTTTGCTTCTGATTCAATGTGTGATCTTGGCCACTCCAAAGCAGTCCTCGCAATGTGAGCTAACAGCTGTGAGCAGTGCTTCCTTTGGTTTCCTGTGCTGTCGACGTGTCCACGCTGCGGTCTGCAAACTTCCTGCACCAACTGAGAGTTGAACACACAGAAATGTCCCAAAATGTCAGTTTTTCTGCAAGTCCCCACCCTCCCCTCTCCACAGGCATGACTGTGCTCAGGGGAACAGCCCAGCCCCTGCCAGGGGAGGATGGATGAGGTATGGGTGGGGAGGGGACGTCAAGAAGGTGATACCTGTGAAATTCTGTCACTAAGGGCCATTCCTGCTGGGATTAAACTCATGGAACTCTTTCCCTCCCATTTCCTCAGTGAGACATAAAGGCCAGCCAGAGGATGACAATCACCTCCAATCACTTAAAAGAGCAGGTGCCTAATAAGTTATTGTCAGAGGCCATAAAATCTTCTAGGAACTGAGTCAGGTTAAATAAGATGATTTGCTTCCAGATTGTGGTAGCCAGGCAGAGAGGAAGTGGGGGTGATGGCAGCAGGCCCTGGTTCTGCTGAGATAGTCCCCCTGTACCCACAGGCTGGGCCTAGGACACTGAGCATGAAGTCCTGAGGTGAGCTCACACTGGGTGTTGGATGATGTCCCAGAAGGCCTGTTACCTGGCCAGAGGCCTGGTTTTCTTACAGAGTGAGCACCTGTCCACAGGAACGTGCCAACTTATCAGGCCAATTCTGGGTGGCAACAAGAATCAGTAACCCAAGTGGCCCCACCTGGTCACAGCTCCCTCTACTTGGGGAACCACTCCCCACTTTCCACTTCATCCTGATGATACCAGAATATTTGACTTTCCTTGTTTACACTTCATGGGACCGGGAGAACTCTCCTCAGATGGAAGGGAATCCCAAGCCAATGTGAATTGTGATGAGATCATCCCAGGCCATGGTGAAACGCAGAGTTCCATGCATAGCTCCAGGAACATGGAGAGGGGTCTCGGAATCAGTCATGGGCAGAAACTAAGGCATTTCTTTTTTCTTTTTTTAAAGATTTATCTATGCATACAAGAGCTGGGGTACAGACCAGAGGTGCAGGGGGTGAGAGGATTCACCAGAGACAGAGTGGGGAGCAGAACAGGCAGATCAACTGAAATACACTACTGAGGGGAGCAGCGGGTGAGGCAGGAGAGGTCTGTTGCACCATGACGGTCAGCTCCCCGGGCAGCAGGGATCAAACTGCAGCGGCTGCGGTTTGCTTCGTAGTGCGTTGCGTAACCCACTGCGCCACCAGGGAGACCCAACTAAGGCATTTCAGAGTCTACTTTACTGTTTGCAACCAAACTCCCATGAAGTTCCTCTTGCTGAATCCACAGGCAGAAGAAAGGGAAGGGGAGGTTATATAAAGACGATATAAGGGAGGTTTTCTTTCATTTTCCTACTTCATAGGCGGTTCCCTCCCACAGCTCTGCTGAAACAGGTGGTGGAGGACCCAGGCAGGGCAAGCGGCCATGCTTGTCATGTCAAGTTTGTCAGATAACTCCGATCTCTTTAACTTGATCAGAAGGGAGGAAGCTCGCTGAACATCGCGCTCTCACACTCCGCCGCCGCTTCGCCCTCCTATCTCATCTCTCTGCTGGACATGTGGAGCCCCTGGAGCATGCCGGGTTGGGGAGGCACTTTTTCTGCTGTCACATCAAGGACTCGCTGACCATTTTGAGGCTTCAGTCTCCAAACGGAAACATGATTTGGAAAAAGAGTTTTCTCGTCTTCCTTTTCTCTCTTTCAGTCGCCAAAGGGGCAGCGGACTGTGAGACGATGAAAAAATCAAAAGGTGAGTTTCATTTACTTCTCTTTGTACTGAAAGCCTGTGCCCAGAATGGGGAGATGGTCAGCGTTGAACATGATCATTCGTGAATAAGCTTTTCTCTGCTTCTGCAGCCAAGTAGTACGGTCTGATTTATGACCCACTGTTCCAAATGACATGATTTTCGCGAGGGTGTTGAAGCATGTTTCCTGAGACTCAGAGACAACAGAATGGGTTGTTTTACAATGAAATCTTTCTCTGTTGTTTTTTAATTAGCATATCAATGCACAGCTATTATAAAAATAATCCAGGAAACACAAAAAATATATACATTGGGAGGCTGTTTATTATTACAGGGCTAGACTCGGTGTCCTGGGCCTTGGGCCTCTCTCGTGGCCTAGGGGTTAAGTCTAAGTGTTATCACCACTGAGGCCTGAATTTGAGCCCCAGGCAGAGAAGGAGACCCACATGGCGCAGCAGACCTCTCCTGTCTCGCCCACTGCTCCCCTCAGCAGTGTGTTACACCCCCAACTCTTCTACTCAAAAAAAAAAAAAGTTATACTGGGGGTCCTAAGCTTGTGGGACCCTTTCCAGTCAGCAGCCTAGGCATACAACTCAACCACTTTAATTTTAATTTCTTTCCTCTTTAAAGTGGGGATAAGAAAAGTGCCTCCCTGGGAAGGTTGTGAAGACTGAGCCTGGCCGGTCCCACAGCCCAGTGCCTGATGTAGGGGAGCCACTGATGAAAGCTGCCAAATGTTGTTACCATAGATATAACACCACCCTCAAACCCCTCTGCTTCCAGAAGCAACCACAGTTAAGAGTCATTTCCTGTACAGTATTATAGTAACAGACTCTTTTGTGACTTCTTTCTTTTTAGTTCACCTTCTAGCACAGAGATTTTTCTAAGTGGTAGAAGTAGATTTAGTTCCGTTTTTCCCAACAACTATCTGTCATTTCACAATAGGGCTTGCCATGATTCATTTAACCATCCCCTTCCTGATTCTTTCATTTTAAAAAAAGCATATGAGGGCCTCCCTGGTGGCACAAGGTGTTAAGCACAGCACTATGAAGCTATCTGCAGCCACTGCGGCGAGAGTTCGATCCCCAGCCAGGGAGGTGACCCACATGGCACAGCAGACCTCTCCTGTCTTGCCCACTGCTCCCCTCAGCAGTGTGTTTCAGTTGATCTGCCTGTTCTGCTCCCCACTCTGTCTCTGGTGAATCCTCTCACCCCCGCACCTCTGGCCTGTACCCCAGTTCTTGTATGCATGAATAAATCTTTTAAAAAAATTAAAAATCATATGAACAATGCTGCATGCTTGTTTAAGATCTCCTTTGTGGACTCATGAGCATGAGAGCATCTCTAGGGTGAAAAACTAGAAGCAAAATTGTGGGGCAAAGGGCACACCCCTTTGAATTCTTGTAGATTTTGTAAAATTGATCTCTCCACACACTGAAGAGATACTTGGTCCATCAGCAGTGTCTGCTTCCAGAGGAGAGTGAGTGCCCATTCCCTCCCCCACGGAAGACACGATCCAGTTTTTACATTTGTGCCAACTGGATGAGTACAAAATAGACATTGTTTTGATTGGTGGCTACCTTGTCCTGTATAACGTTGGGCATCTTTTTGCCCATCGACTGTCCAGCACCAGCATTCCTGTGTAGAGGGAATTTAGGGGTGGCTCCTTGGGCTGGAAACTGAGCTTACACAGGACTGAAAATAGGCCAGTGGTTCAGATCAAAGATCCAGTGGGGGCCTGAGGTCATTTTCGAAGCATCTAAACCCCCGCTCCATTCAAAGCATCCTCTGGCCCCAAGACTGGATGATGGCCTTCTGCCTCTTCTACTGGGAATCACTTACTCATATTACTTGTCCAGTTATCGGTTGCTTTATTTCTTATTGATTTGTGTATATAACAAGAATCTTTTCCCTTCACTTATGTTTTAAGCATTTTCTTGTAGACTGTCTCTTAATCTTGCCACAGAGAAGTTGTAAGTTTTAAGGTAATCAATTACTTCCAAGCTTTTCTTTATGACTCCTAATTTCTTTATGGCTTCCAATTCTAAATATCTTACCTAAAAGAGCTTTTTCCTACCAAGTGATATAAAATGTTTCCCTAAATTCCTCTTAATTTATATATATAATATATATTTTATATTGGACTTTCCAATGACGGTTATTTTTTCCTTGATTTTTTAAATAATGAAAACATACATGCAGGGTACCAAGGAGCACTGGGATCGTATTAAAGGGATATGATCGGAACTTGGAGATGCTTCCTATGATCAAAGCTATGGGACAATAAGAATAAAAACTTCAATGGATTAAAACACACCAAATAAACTTAAATCTATGTATTCCTAATGATCCTTAAACAGAAATATCAAGGCAATAAAAGAAAAATATATCACTGTTACATTAGAAAATCAACTCATTATTTTCAAAACTGGTCCAGAAAGATAGAGCACCAAGCATTTCTCTTGCCTTTTTTCTGCAAACTCTACCTCGCTGTAACAAAGACAAGCTTCTCTAACTATTGCAGATAATACATGAAGAAGGAATGTTAGAATTGATAGACACTATTTTGCAACTCCTAATGAAATAACACTTGCAGGTAGTTAGTCTGAAAGCTTACTAACAACAAAAAAGACATTATCAGATGCTAAATGCCACTTTATGGAAGCACATCTACCCCATGTTACAGTCTTCTTGCTAAATAAAAGGTACCCAGCTTCTGGACGGGGACCAGAATATGCCAAAAGACCAGGGGGATGAACGCCATAGAATCCAAACCATGCAAAATGCTACAGAACAACTTATCTTCAGCAAATAAGTTGTACAGGACAAAAAAAAGACCAATTTAATGATCTATAGATTTAAAAGACTTAAGAAACACAGTAATTAACTATAATGGACCATTTTCCTAATTCAAGCAAAAAATATTCCCAAAATCAGACAGTTGGGAAAATTTGAACACTAGATATTTGATACTGTAAAAATATTGTTAAATTACAATTGTAGCAGTTTGAACTATAACCCATACAAAGAAATACAGTATTACAAACCACCATTACTTCAATGAAGATAATTGGAAAAAATATTGTTAATTTTGGGGAGATGGTAACAGCATTGGGTCCTGTCTTGTAGAGACACAAATTAGCAATGTCCTCCAGACAGATCACCAGGGACACACTCGTGGTTAAATCAAGTTGGGTTTTGGGAGAAAAATGCCTGGCTGGGCATGGGACGTCTGAGCGAGAGAGTGCTAGAAAGGATTTAGGGGAAGATTTGGACTTATGTTAAGAGATTTGGGGAAGAGTCAAAGCAGCAAACTACTCTGGATTGAATTCTGTTAGGAAGTGGGAATAAAGACAGGATTTTTTGTTTTGTTTTGTTTAGTTTTAGATTTTTTATTTATTTATGCAGACAAGAGCTGGGGTACAGGTCAGAGACGTAGGAGGTTAGGGGATTCACCAAAGACAGAGTGGGGAGCAGAACAGGCAGATCGACTGAAGTACACTGCTGAGGGGAGCAGTGGGCAAGACAGGTCTGCTACGCCATGTGGGTCAGCTCCCTGGCCAGGGATCAAAATGACACTGCAGTGGCTGCGGAAGCCCCACAATGCAGCGCTCGACCCCCAACCCCGTGCACCACCAGGGAGGCCCAAAGATGGAGTATCTTAATAATTCTTAACTAACGGCCAAGGAAAATCGAGCATAACTTAAGAACAGAAAGCCACAACTTCTAGAGAAACAGCAACCATTTCTATTGGCCAACTTAGGGGGAAAGTTGGCCAATTTGGTTATGTCATTATCTGTATTCAGACATGATTGTGAAGTGGTCATGTTCTTTTTCTCAGCCCAGCATGGTCACAGAGTGACTTTGTCTGATATGGGAGTTCTAACTGTGAGCAACAGGTCAATTCCTGGCCAGGCCAGTTCCCAGCTGTCAGGGACTGCTTTTCTCTTTCTTAATACTGAAACTTATGGATGACATAATAGGCTGTCTGGGATTTGCTTTAAGACAGTGGAAAGGGATGTGGGAGAATGAAAGAGTTACCCTGAGTTGATAATTGTGGAAGCTGGAGATGATTATAGTCTCTTTCCTACTATTATATCTGAATTTTTTTAATTCAAATAATGGACAAAACAAGTCATCTGTTTGGCCATGGGACTTGGAACTTTAATATTTCTAACTCAGCATGACCAGTCTTAGGAGAGGCCAATCAGGCTCTAGCAGGCAGGAGAGGTAGCCAGCACAAAGGGGCTTGTCAGGCCCCCTCCCTCCCTGGGAGAGCCCTCTAGGGGCTTCCTCACACACTGGTCAGCCTGGCTGAGTGGGCAAGAAACGTCTTCTTGAGAAAGGTAGCTGGGAACAGCGTACTTGCACCATTCAACCCACAAAATATGATCAGATAACCATTGCATTATCCTCAGGGATGTTAACAAGGACTTTTTCTTGTTGTTTGCTTTCCAGAATTTCCTTCACCAAATTTGAACTCAACAACTAACGCAGTCACGAGGGGTCAAAATGTCTCTCTGGTTTGTTTCAACCGGAACAGCTCGCTGCGGATCTTGTATTGTTTGTTTCGGGGCCAGCAGTGTCTGCAAACCCAGAACAAAACAGGTGAACCCATGGTGGTTAACCTAACTATTGCAGAAGTTCGTGATTTGGGCC
Organism: Galemys pyrenaicus; assembly: GCA_019455555.1. Classification (NCBI taxonomy): domain Eukaryota; kingdom Metazoa; phylum Chordata; class Mammalia; order Eulipotyphla; family Talpidae; genus Galemys; species Galemys pyrenaicus. The sequence continues at coordinate 4,099,224 of JAGFMF010012271.1, forward strand.
CCTACAAATGCAAAGCCACGGTTTCCAGCTGTTGGAAATACAGTCGTGAGTTCAATTTCACCTTCGTCGGTAAGTAGAGCACTCGTTCCTTGGGGACTCTGAGGTTCGTGATTCACTTCTGCTCTTCCGTGGGCTCTCTGTTCCCCTTGCAGAAACTCACTCTAGAGCCTGGGAAGGGTGTCCCTGAGACCTGCATGCTTCATAACTCCATTTTACTTTCTCTTCCAAATAATGATAATAACAATAAATAGGCCGATGGCCTTAGACCAAAAATTCTTTTATCAACAATTTGGAAAATTGTGGCAAACTTGTGTAGATGCATATGGGCAAAGAATAACTTTTCCTTTGAAGATCTGAATAAGAAGTTTTAGATTCAGCGTTGGCTTCTGTGACCAGCATCTTAAAATTGCCCCAGACCTTTTCCTTCTCTATCAGTCAGTCTTCTTCCTCCCCAGCCACATCTTATTATTTTTATATCTTTCTTTTCTATCTTCCCACCCTAAGCCTCTCACATCTAGCATTAACGGCCTCATCTATGAAGATGATAACCTTCACAGGAGAGGAAAGAGGGTTTCCAGGTAATACAGGTACATGGCGCCTGGAGTCTTCTCAACACAGAAGCCCTGACATACTGACCAAAACTTGAGTTATTCTCCTGGCCTGTGCTCACAGATGCAGTAACCACTAGCCTCATGTAGTTCTGTCATTTTAAATTCAAATTGTTAAAATTAGATGGAATAAAAAAGTCAGTACCTCATTTGTCATGTTTCAAGCACTCTGCAGTCACAGGGGGCTGATGGCTGCTGTGTTGAACAACACAGACACAGATCATTACAGGAAGTTCTATCAGATACCTCTGCTGCAGGCAGATTATCTTTGCCACTTGCATCTAGACAAGATCTCCACAATTTTCCAAATTGTTGACATGAGAATTTTTAGATTATCGCCCTCTTAATAACCTGGAGACAGTGATAAATACTTCCCTCGAGAAGTGTTCGTGACACTTTAGATGCAAGTTTCCATGTAAAAGACTTTAGAGGATCCAGGTTGAAGCCTACAATCTTAACACAATTTTGAACACAAGCTGAATAGAAACCAACATTGTAAAAGAACTGTGAGGAATGGGGAAACTCCACAAGCACAGCCCTGGGGGATGGAGGACAACATGAGGGCCATGCAGTCTGCTCTAGTAATCAGAAGCCTGTGAACTGGGCGGCCTCGTGTTGCAGAAAGCAATGGGGTGGGCATCAAGGAACCTATGTGATGCCAGCCTTCTCCAGATTTCCCATCTAGATTGACCTTAGCTGTAGCTCTAGTCCTCAATTACTAAAATGTGAATTGAGAGGCTAGGCAGTATGATCCTAACACTGTCTGATTTTCAGTCTGGGTGAGAATCTCGGTCCATGATGGATGGAACGGGGTGAGGAAGGTAGGACAGTCCTAGTCAGAGAGAGTATTTAGTCGCCCTTCAAATCACTGAGATTCAGTGTGAGAAAAGATGACAAGACCCACCCTTGCTGTGGGTTTCTTCCATTTGAATAACAAGTGCCTGCAAGAGTGCAGGAATTAAATCTCCTCTTAGGTAGTTCATGAACTTGGTGGCTTAAGCCCTAAATTAATGGACTAAAAGCCCCAAGTCTCACTTCCGGAGCTTCTGCCCCACAGACCTATAGGAAATCTCCCCTCATCCTGCCTTCTGCGTAAATGCACACATTTCTTGCAATTTGTTAAAGTAACTGGTGTCCTGTAGACCTGTGTTGACAGATGGTTATAAAACTATGATCTTCACTTAAATCAGATTAATAGTTCACTACTGAGGGCCTAGTGCAAGTAATTGCATTGTGTTCCTCCAGGTAAGATATTATCTTGTCCCCAACCCAGGAAGGGCTCTGCGTCATGAACATGCATCATTAATCATTGATCATTCATGGCTACCAGTAACTATCCTTCCTTTATAAAACACTGCCTTACCAGTGAGTGCTATCATGTCACAGAGCTGGATTTTCCCAAGAAATAGAATGTGAGCTGACAGAGCCCACGAATTCAATACACCTCCAGTTGATAATTTCCCTCGAAATCTGTTCGTCAAGGGTAACTTCCTACTTTTTTGAGGAAGGGGAAGATAATTGTACTGTTGAATTCTTTAAAATGCATGCAATTAGAAAAGGTGACATTTTCTATTTCTTTGATTTAAATTAAACCCACAGTAACGTGCTTATCCGTTAACACACACTCACACTGCTCTAGACCTGGCAGCTACTCCAGGGCTGAACATGTTACTTGAACAGGATGGTGCATTAGAACTCAAACAAGAGCAGTCAGCTATTCCAACAAAAATGGGCTTGTTGGAAACAAAGATTGGAAACTGCACTGTCTCCAGGCGAGCCCCTACGCGCTATGTAGCCTCAGGTTCCCATAGTTTGCTGCTATGTGCATGTGTGGGCCTCTCTCGCTCTGGCCTCCTGACCTCACTTAAATAGATAGTCTGCAAATTAACATTCACATACATAACACTATGCTGCTTCTTGTCCTGTGGCTCTCTGCCCATCAATTATACTTTTTTTTTAAGATTTTATTTATGCTTACAAGAACTGGGGTACAGGCCAGAGGTGTTGGGAGTGAGAAGAGTCGCCAGAAACAGAGTGCGGGAACAGAACAGGCAGATGGACTGAAATACACTGCTGAGGGCAGCAGCGGGCCAGCCGAGGCAGGAGAGGTCTGCTGTGCCATGTGGGTCCCCTCCCTGGCAGGGGCTCGAATTCATGCTGCAGTGCCTGTGAACAGGTTCACAATGTGCCACTTAATCCCTTGTGCTACTAGAGAGGCCCCCAATTATATTTTCTTTTAAAAAATCCCCACAATGTCTCCAGAACATTGGAGAAGGGGGAGGGGGTGGAGTAACACTCGATCCATCCCACAAAATACAGTCACCCCCTCCCCATGCCTTCAGCAGGTAAGGGCTACCTGTGCTCTTTGGACAGAGTCTGGGATTTGCTTCCAGAGACTGCAGCTTCTCCTCTGCCCACCTACTTCCCACTTTAGCCACCTTCTTCCACTCAAGCTGACGGGGTTGCTTCCTGCCATAAAGGAACTATAGAAAAACCTATATGCTGAGTCAGGAAAAGACCTTGTGAAATTTCCTGACTTGACTCTGCTTCCTGCCTTCACTTCAGAATCTACATCGCTCTTGCAGCTGCTGGGTCTCTTGGTTTTCATCTGTGTTTTCATTGATTTCTAGCCTCCATGCCTGCCCTCTGTACTGTGTGTCTAGACTTCGGGCACTAGTCTCACACTGGGGCCCTGTGTTTTGGAAGGCACTGCTCTGATGCACCTTTCCACAGATTGAAGAGTCCAGGGGGCCCTGGGGCGTGCCTATGGAACCTATCCCCACTTTCTACTCCACATTCTGGGTGCCTGGACCCAAATGCCCCACCCAATCTCAGCTGGACTCACCCCCAGGCCTGCACAAGACCATTCCCCTGCTCATCCTCCCAGAAGAGCAGAGGTGTGACTCAAGCCATAGCAGCTGGGCTGGGGTTGGGTGGCATCTGGATATGCTTGCGAGGACTCTTACGGTGCCTCTCAGAGCCTGGGTGGGAAGGGGGCCCGCAGGACACTGGGCTGTCTCTCCCCTTGCCACCTTGTTCTATGCAGAACTCTAAGGATGTTGAAAATTCTAAATTCCAGCCTGGACTTCCACATCCTTATTGTAGTGGCAGGAAGGCATGAGGCAGTTTCTCTAAGATCCGGACAGACGGGCAAAAGAGGAGTCCTGGAGCCCTTGACTGTCTTTTCAGGATTTTATTGACCTTTCTGCATCCTTTGTAGTGAGGCAACAAGGTACACAGCAGGCAGGGAGGCTGGGCGGCCAGGAGGCTGACAGGCCTAACCCCAGGCAAAGCTTCGCTCTCTCTGGGCTCTCCAGCGTTCTCTTGTGCTGCTGCTGTTGCTTCTTCTGCTGTTTCTGCTACTGGCGTCCCCGTGATGCCGCCTTATATGCCCAGTGTCTCAGCCCAGGTGTGCCCACCTATGCATGCCCGCACCCTACTCCAGGTGCCCGTCCAGGCACATGTGTGGAAACACAGGGGCCTATTGTTGATGCTAATGGCAGGCAGGCGGAAAACCTGATAATTTTCATTTACCCTACACTTATGAAGGAACATTTTGGCGGGAGCAAAGGCAAAAGCAATATGTACTCTTGGAAACTGAAAACTTGATCCAGTCTCATCCTCAAAAAAGCAGAGCCCACACTCTGATGTTCAGTAAATGCTAATAAATGAGTCAGGCCCCAGAGTCAGACTTTGGCCTATAAATCATAGTCCTTCCATTTACTAGCTGTGTGACTTTAGAAAAGGAACTAACCACTCTGAGCCTTACTCAACTCATTTGTAAAAGGAAAGTGATACCTATGAGATAAATAAAGCAACTTATGCAAAGTGCCTAACAATGCCTGCCATGATGTTAACATTCAATAAATGGTAGGTGTTTTGGTGACTTCGATCGTGCCAACATGATTAAGGGCTTTGCCCAATTAATGACTAGGCCATTCTGAGGCTGCTGAGCCCAATGATGTAATTGGTTTGTTAAATGTTATGCTTTTCCTTATCTGATGCAAGATGTACCTGGTTGTGACTTTAAGAAGGTCACTGAGTAGCAAGTTGACTCTTCAAAGCTGCAGGCAGCTGTCCACAGTGGCACAGGGTCCTGGGGTGCACAGTACATTGGTTAACCTGGGAAATGTGGTGACTTCAGACCACTCAACAGTTCAACATCATTGGCAAAGACCTGTGTGGTGACCAGTGAATACTGTCTTCTTGCAGGTGGAGACAGCTGTCCTTCCTGCATACTGCTGCTTATTCCAGGATTATTATTGTTGATAATAGTAATAATCGTAGTTCTAGCATTTTGGTTCCAACCAAAGTGCAAACCAAGTAAGTTCTTTGGGAGATTTTCCACGAGTTTTGGATACAAACAGTTAGGGAGAGGGAGAGGAGGAAGGGAAAGAGGAATAAGAAAGGGAATGTGAAGAAAATGCAAAGAGGTGGGAAGGATTCAGAAGCGGAAGGGTAGATAAAATGGACTTGCTGCACTTTCCAGGTAGGATGATCCTTTCTCTAGTAAAAACCTTTCTTATTCAGGTTGCTCACGGGCATTTGGTCTGCACTAACGAGAGGCCACATTTGGCTTAATGCCGAAGTGTCACTGTCTTGAAATTCTTATACTGCTTTTTAAAAATTATTTTTAAAATGTACATAATGAAGTTTACCATCTTAATGACTGTTCAGTGGCATTAAATACGTTCCCATGGCTGTGCCTCCTTCACCATCATCCACCCAACCAGTCCTGTTTTATCATGCAAAACTAAAACTCTATGAAACCATGAGTTCCCACTAATTCCCCATTCCTCCAGGGCCTTGGAGCCACCATTCTACTTTGTCTCTCTGAATTTACAACTCTCAGTACCCATGATAAGTAGAATCACAGAGCATTTGTCCTTTTATAACACTTATTTCATCTAGTACAGCATTGGCAAGGTCTGTCTGCCCATGTTCTAGCCTGTGTCAGCATTTTCTGCCTTTTAACACCTCGGAATGTGCCATTATCTATAGATGTCGACATTGATCCAGACGCACTGCTAATCCATCCATCTGTCAACAAATCTTGGGCGGCCTCTACCATTTGGCTGTTGTAAATAACCTGCTGTGAATGTGGGTGTGCAAACTTAGTAACTTTTTAACCAGAGGCTCCCCATTTTCCCTTTGCACTGAGCCCTGCCAATGACGTAGCAGGTCCTGCTGGCCAGCTCTTCAAGGGCAAGAGTTTTGCCCTGTCACCCAGTCTGTGGTAGGAGGAAGCGCAACAGGTAGAGACCAGCCAGTGTTGCTCCTGGTGGCTCCACCTTAGTGCTGCATCAAGCACCTGCTTTTTGCTCTTCCCATCTGAGGATCACCTTTGGTTACAACTTCAAAGTGGCCTTTGCAGTTGGCACAGAGGTTCAGAGAAATACTGAGATCTGCACACAAGATGCTCTGAGTCTCTGTACGGCACCTGCCAGCAAGCCCGGGAGCGATGGGCAGACTCCCCTGTCTGAGCCTCAGCCTTCAGCCTGGACAGTGGGGCTCTCAGCTGGGCCAAAAGCCAGTTGGTGCATGCGGAGCTTCTCCTTTTTCTTCCATCTCTAGAGAGTTGTAATTCAGAGACATCAGGCTCTCAGTTGACCCGAAACTTAAAAATAGATGTCAAAATGTAAACATCACAAACACTTTTAAAAGTCATCTCTCCTTCCGACAAAAATCCCAGAGTCTTGTGAAAATGGAATTCATGTTCCTGATTGCTGGCCAGGGCTAAATAGTCATCTGGTTGATGAGCTCACTATCTCTTGCAGACGTAAGACTTTTCTGTTCTTTTTGGTGAGGAAAGAAAATACGTCTCTGGTCGTCCAAAATGTAGTCTGACAGGCAAAGGCTGTTATTCACAAACCTGGGAAAATAAACTAGAAGCTCCCGGCTTAGAGAAGCAGGTTGCCATAGAATCCTTGCTGAGTCCATGGCTTTGCTTTAATTCAGTTGAGGCCTTTGGAGCAGGTGATTTTTTTAGAACTTTGGGGCGGTGGGGGGAGGAGTGGTCTGCTTCTGCCCAGAGGCAATAAGAAAATAAGGCCCATATGGTTAGATTGGTTTAATTTAATGATTCTGCACCAATGTATGTAGGAAAAGTTATGAGACAGAATGCATGCAGAGACTCTGGAAAGGCACCCACAGAAGCTGGGATATATGAAAATACCTGTCGAAGTCAAGCAGGTAAGAGGACTTGTTGAGTATTTTGGTTGATTTAGGTTTTTGGTTGATTTATTCTTTATGGTTGTACACACACAGGTGAAAAAATAAAAGAGGGCCTCCCTGGTGGCGCAGTGGGTTAAGCAATGCACTGTGAAGCAAACCGCAGCCACTGCAGCACGAGTTCAATCCCTGCCACTGGCCAGGGAGGGGACCCACATGGTGTGGCAGACCTCTCCTGCCGTGCCCGCTGCTCCCCTCAGCAGTGTACTTCAGTAGATCTGCCTATTAAGTTCCCAGCTCTGTCTCTGGTGAATCTTCTCACCTCCCTGGACTCTGGCCTGTCCCCCAGCTCTTGTGTGCATAAATAAATAAAATCTTTTAAAAAAAAAATGAAAGAACAGGCATAGAGGACAGTGTCTGTCTCCTACCCTGACACACAGTCCCACTTTCCAGGGACATTGACCGTTTGTCGATGCTTCTACAGATACTCTTGTGCACACAGAGCATCTAAACCAGTGGTAGCAATGGTCTCCTATCCGAGACAGGCCATTCTACCCATGATTTTTCACATAGCTACAGATCTTCCTGATTTTTTTGGTGGCCACTTGGAATGATCACCTATGAAAGCAGGCCTGTTTTATGATAAATAGACCCAGGTACTAGACTGACAGGGAGAACCATCCCAGCCAGCATGCAGAGGGCCAGCCACAGTCCAGGTGTGCACAGAACATTATCCTCCCTGATGCAGACGTCACAAACCCCAACTCATATCGTTGCTCTTTCATAGATGAACGACCTATGTCAGACTGGAAACCAAGGCAGCATGTTTCCACAGCCCAAGATGGTAAGCCCATGCCACAGTAAGGCAGCTGGTGAAGCCACTGCCCTCCAACGATCAGAGACTCAGACTCTGTGTCTTTTGCCCAGAGACTAGGTACTCCCAGGAAATCCATTATGCCTCGCCCATGTTCCAGAAGGAAGCACCGAGTGAGCAGGTTGAGTCACAGAGTAAGTGAGTTAAGAGCTGTAAATAGCAAAACTTGCAGGCAGACTACAGTTCTGAAGCAAACAGCAGAGGGGGTGGGGGGGTCAGGGAGAGGGATCAAAACAGGGGCGGGAAGAGCACAGGGACTGTGGTGATGGTCCACGGGGTCTGTGTAGTGGGAGAACTACGGGGGCTTCACCTGAGGGGAGAAGTGAATTGCTGTACAAAAGTGAACAATGATTTAAGAAAGAAAAAAAAAAAAAAGCCACCAACAGGACACAGATATTCCTGTCACAGTGTAGAACTTTGGGAATCCAAGGATGGGGACAGCACACCCCAGGAAGCCAATAACAACCCACACCACAGCTCCTGACAGGTCTCATCAGATGGGCTGATGGGTATGAGGGAAGGATACATCGGAGGCTATCCACATAAAGCACTCAGAGAAGGAAACTTTCGATAAATTATTTCATATAGTCCAGGAAAAATCAGTTAATACTTGGTGCCATCAGGTCACCCAGTTAGTAGAAAGAGGAATTTCTCTTTAGAGCCTCTGGGGACATATATCCTAAGTTTATCTAATTATTTTCTCATTTATATTTCAGAAGCCTGTAATGATTGTAAAGTGGCCTGCGTCTATTCTGAACTCATCTTATGAAATTTCAAGATACAAACTGCAATTCAGGGTAAGGTGCTTCCTATAAAGCTGGTTGACATGAAGAAAAAGCAAACTTGATTAACACTTAAAAAAATGTCTCACTATTTTTACCTGACGTGAATCATGGTCACGGTCCTTCAGGTTCCAGCATGCTTCCTCTGGCTGCTCAGGTACATTCAATCCTGTCATCACACGAGAGTTTTGTCAGGTGGGATGCTGCCAGGTAACAGTGTTATAAAACAGCTGCTATCTTTAGGTTTTGGCTCCTCTGGCAGTCACGTTTATGAAGAATGATTATTAGATGGTGGTTCCCTTCACACTGCTTCTGGGAGCTTCAGAATGATCATGTTTTGAACCCCCCTCTTCCCCACCCCATCCACACACTCACTGAAGGTGCATAAGCAAAAAGCACAAAGCAAAACCATATTGAAATTCTAAAGGATAAATTGATGACCCTGAGGTGTTGCTGAAGAAAACCGTGCCCAGACTCACCTCAGTGAGAGGAAGGCGGGGCGCAGCCAAACACCCACATTCATTCTCCGCTGCCATTTCATTTTACTCTCAGGTTTGATAAGACTGAAAAACACCTGTGTTGAATTTCATGGTCTTTCTCAGGCTCAGGGTTTACTAATTATGTGCTGTCAAGTCCTGCCTTTCGCCTCAGCATTCTGTGGCAGGAACAGCCTAGAGTCGACCTGGGGGAAGAGAGGAGAATATATTCGTTTTCTAGGATTGTTGTTCACAAGTTACACAAACTATGGCTTAGAACAACAAAATGGATTTCCTCATCATTCTGGAGGCCAAAATTCAAAGTCCAAGGTGTGAGGACGGTCACACCCACTCCCTTTAAGCTCTAGGGGGAGAATCCTTTCCTGTCAATTCCTGGTGCGCCTGCTGTTCCTTGACTTGTGGCAGTGTTTTGGCAACCTCCACCTGGTCCACGGCCCTCTCATCCCGACTTACTCTTAATAGGACCATGGTCTTTGGATTTAGGAACCACCTGGATTATCCAGGATGATCTCATTTGAGACCCTTAATCACAGCCACAAAGACCCGTTTTCCAAATGAGGGAACAGTTACAGGTTCAGGGAGTTAGGGGACTTGTCTTTTGGGGGAGCCATCATTCATCCACTACCAGAGACACATTTCTGACTTGAACCTTTCCTTCTTGGAATTGAAAGTCAAGTGCAATAAAGGTCCAGCGGTAGTATTAGGGTTCCAGCCAAACAACTTGACCCATTTTTTTCTGCTCTGTTCTTTCACTGGTGTCTGAACCCTAGTTTTAATTGTTCTACCAATAGGCCTCTGACTAGAAAAATCGTAACTATCATGGTGTCTAATCATAGTTATTAGACAATCATTCTGTAGCAACATCTTATAAGGCTGATATGATTAATTTGCTTTTACAGGTAAGTAAACGTAGACTCAGGTAAGTAATTTTACAAGGTCACCCACAGCTTGGAAGCGGTTGGATTGGGAGCTAAATACTAGCGAAGAGCAACAGAAGCACTGACCGTGGGAAGCCTCTTCAGGGCGGAAGGGACACTGTGTGCATGATGAATGTGAGGATCTTGTTGCCATAAAGCAGCCCTCGTGAGCATTTTTCCCCTCCTTTTCTGTTGATATTTTCATTTGAGGGAAATCAGAGACTGAGCATGTGGGGGCTCCAGAGTTGACAGACTGAATCCAGGCTCAGTCATGTGCTAAAACCATGTGACCCTAGATGAGCCAAGTCACCTATCTGGGCCTCAGTTTCCTTGTTCGGCTGGGGAAGCGGAGTGGGGAAAAAGAGAGAAACCTGCATCATGGAGCTGCTGTGAGAATTACTAAGTGAGGGGGCTTGGAGCAGGACCAGACAAACGAGAGCAAGAAAGGGGAGCTATTCATAATGTGATGGTGCTTCTAACAACTCTGCGTAATATTAAGTCTTGAATGTCATAAACGTGGCCCATGGCCAGCCACCACTGGCTCTTTCATGTCTTAACCTGAGTCTGAGCCTGAGCAAGAACTTGGATGCAGGGTGCAGGCAGAGAATACAGGCTGTGATCCCAGGGGCAGGAATGAGGGACCAGAGAGGGGCACAGGGATGATAAAAAAAGGGAAGGAGCTTGAAACTTAGTGGCCATACCCATAATTAATTCAGGCCACGTAAGACCCTGTGAGGTCTAGAAGACTAGAATGCCAGAGAATTTACAGGGAGAAGCATTTACTGGTTGGTTCCCACCATTTCCTGAGAGGTACCCTAAGAGGATATCACTCACAGAGCACAGGGAAGACAGAGGTGCATGCTCCAGGCCTAGCACCTTCATTCCTTGTGAGGTGAACCAAAGCCCATGCAGAATTGTTTCCATGGTTGTGGCTGGAATTTGAGGGGAGACCAAGAGACTAGAGCACCCACCCTCCAGCACCTCTCAGATCTCCTCGGGATCTCCCTTGGGTGAGGCTGTCACTGATTATAGTAGGGGTTGCAGTTCCAGACTCTGAACAACTTAATGGGGATAGATAGACAAGGCTATGTCCCTGCTGGCTCTGGGGTTCCCATCGAGAGTCCCAATCTCCTCCCCCACCCCCATTCTATATTTTTTTCTCTCACCAGGCAGAACTGGTCTAGATGGTCTAGATGGCTTACTTGATGGGGGGGAGTCTGAGCCCCTAACTCCCCTGCCTTTGTCAGGCCATGGCTGCTGCATTTGTCACTATTGTCACCTGGCATGGTGGCATCAAGAAATCCCCCGACTCTGGTGGAGTCCCCCTCCATTGTGGCTACTTCCTTCTTCACTGTGGCTACTCTTTCTGTGGGTTCCCACACTGGTGTGGCCAAATAGCTGAGAAGTCATTTTGTCCACTGAGTCGTTGGGGCTACTCCTGCGGACGTGCTCGGCGGCCAGGAACAAGGGACGTGGAGTTCCTTGGGGTCTCATGCCCTCTCGACCTCAGGCTTCCTTCTCACTCAGCTTCTGGTCCTGCTACTTCTGGGATCCTGCTTATTGACTATCCAAGCCATTCTCTACTCTCCAGGGCCTGCATTGATTCTCAGCTCAGACCACCTGTCTCTCCACCCAAAGCTGGTGGCACCACGGACTGTGCTAAGAAGCTGTGCCTGCTGGAAGAGCTTTCCTTTGCTGCTGCCTGAATAGGGCTGAGCATGGCCACAGTCTGGCTGATTCACACATGTTAAGTCAGTCGAGTATGAGGCAGGTCTCGCCTTCCCCTCTCCATCAGCTGCCCGAGGGTGTGAGCGAGCAGAGGGGCACTAGCCAGCAGACACAGGTGACGTGGGGCTCTGTGCCAACTGCTCGCATGACTTCTATTTTGCCCTCTCAAATCAACCTCAGATCTCAATCGGCTGAATCTCTGGTCCTGAACACGTGTGAAGGGAGGGCCAAGCATCCATTACGCAGATGCCCGCCCCACAGGGCGTGGTCCTAGCCCCAGCATGACTCAAGGGTCAACTCTGTAACATGAGGCATGTCCACACTTAATTTTTCTAGCAGCCTCTATGAAAAGTGCAAAGAAGCAGGTAAAATTCCTGGGAATATTTAAGCCAGTATATCCAAAACCTTATCGTTTTAACATGTGACACTAGGCACATTCAAGCACTCACTGGCCTGTGGTATTGTGTGGGGTGCTCCACTGTAGGCCCCTTGGGTCCAACTCTAGAGGAGGAGACACCCCAGCAGCATATTTCAGATGAGTCTCTAAGCCTCGGATCCTGAGTCTCTGATCCAGTCCTGTGTTCCCCTCCAGCTCAAGTCTTAAAAGCCCTCTCCTGCGTGCCACCCCAGCTCCTCGCAAATTGTATTGGCAGACTCTGGAGCCCTTGGGTGGATAAGCAATTTCTGCCAAGACAGGGACTTTGCTCCCCACTCAGGCTCTGCTGCAACCAGATCTTTGTTATAGATCTCCAGACACAAGGGGAGGCAGGGCTGGATCTTAAAGGACAGTTGTGTGAATCACACTGGTGGATGCCAGGGCCTGGGGGCCAGGAGGACATGAAGAGTTGCGGCTTTATGGGTATACAATTGAATGTCAGTCTGGGAAGATGGAAGCATTCTGGAGTTGGGTGGTGGTGATGGTTGCAGAACAATATAAATATTTTGAAGGTTGTTGAACTGTTGCCTAAAAGTAGTTTTTATGTTATCCATATTTTACTATAATAATAAACAAATATTGAAAAGCATTTGCCTCACATGAGGACTTCCTATAAGAAGGCATCACAAGGGGGTAGGCTGTGTCTGTTGGTCCAGAGGTTCAAGAGAATTATGACATTTCCAGGTCTCCATTGTCCACAGGCCGAGTTCATTCCTGTCAGTGGCCTGAGGTTACTGGGGGAGGGATGCAAGATCTGCTACTTTGTGGAGCAAATTTTGATCAAATTCTAGACTTGGTATTCTGCCCAGCCTACCCTTTGCGGTGGGAGACCAGGTTGACTTTAAATGCTGTCATGGAGACCCCCTGGGTTTTGCAGCAAGCCTGGAATTAATAGCCTCTCATTTTCTCCTTGTAAAGCTTCTAAAATAGTCAATAAAGCCAACCAACTGCACAATCCATGTAATTACCATTGCCCATACCTTTCAAGTGCTAGAACCATTTCATGACCTTCCCACCTCTCCCTCCTTACCCACGGCAGGGGAAAGTCTTAGTAATGGTGAAGCTATGGTAAGTGAGGGTTCTCACCGCCCCCTAACTACCAGCAAGACTCCTTGTAGCCATCCCTGAAGTAATTCTGTTCTTTAAGGCTGTTTTCTAGGGCCTTCTGATAGCCTGTCTTATTTTTGGCTAGGCCTGAAAGCAGAACTGAGATAAGGTAAGGCCTTTTGTGCAAATAGAGGGAACATATGAGGGACTGTACAAAGGTGTATTGTTGAGCTGGGAACTGCTGAGGTTTGATTCCACTGGAAACTTCTGAAACAACATCCCACAAAATTGTTAACCTGACAATTGATAGTGAGAACTGGGGAAGACTTCTGGCCCCCCATTAGGCAAGGGTTGCCCCAGAAGGTGACGCCTCTTTCACATCCAGACTGGGCATGTGGGCACCCAAGCAGATTCTACTAGCCCCTCACCCAGGGTGGTGGAAAGTCCCAGAGCAGAAAGTGTTTCTTGTGGTATACTTGAAGCTAGAAATGGTCAGCACAAAGTGAGTGAAGCCTCAGATGCAGCTGGAATCAGAGGTGAGGCCCAGAGGATATGAGGCAGAACACAGAGCTGGCTGGCATGTCATTTCTCAACGTTTTCTTTAAAACAACTATGATAATGATGTCAAATATAACTAATAAAAAAAAAACAACTATGATAAGGCCAGTGATAGTAACTGCCACGTATTGGACACAGGCAGGTTGCAGGTACGCGTAGCTGTTTAGCGTACTTGTCCTCACAAGTAGTAGCCTCCTTGCTCAGCTTTGACTTACTATGGTTTCCCACTCCTCTTACCTCTGGCACAGACACGCATCCCCACCAACTGTATTTGGATTGAATTGATCTGAGAAGAGGAAAAGAAGATGATCTTTAGTCCACAGGAAATTCTGATGTATATGTAATCCCAGCTGTTGATCTAGACAATTCTCAATAAAAATTACTTGTCTCAACTGCAATGTGAATATTCTATGCTGCCAGTCAATGCAAATGCCTTACCAGTCAGTTGATGAAACTATTATGGAAAGCAATCTGGGTTTATCTTAAAAGTTAAAAATAGAAATACAGTGCAACTTGGCAATCCCACTCTGGCATGTATCCACAGAATATGATACTATCAACGACAACAAAAAGAAAATGTATGTCCTATGATACTTATAGCCGCATTATTTACTATAGCTAAGACATGGAAGCAGCCTAATCTCCTTCAATAACTGAAACGGTCAAAAAAAGACAGGGTACAAACATACCATGAAATATTCCATAGTCCCAAGAAAAGATGAAATGCAGCCATGCAGGCACTTGAAAATTTTCTGCAGCAAAACCAAGTCAGAATAAAAACAAATACTGGGCATTTGACATCAAAAACTGGGCATTAATAAATATCCTAAGGGCTGTGAAGTTAAGTGGGAGGGGGAGGGAAAGGATAAGGGAAAACAGAGATGGTGGTGGGGAGAAAAAAAGTCATTTGTTGGAAAAAAGACTTAGTCCAAGTTTTACAAATCTAAGTCCCTCCATGTTCTAGATGTCCAGGTCACCATTGTTCTCAGAGGTCAATAACCTAACTGGAGGTGATAAACAGAAATGTACTAACCAAAAAATAAAAATCTGCCAAGTCAACAAAGACAAGTTACTTTTTAATGTTACACATAATAAGCTAGTTTTTGTCAGGCTGGTAATTGATAGTGTTCTTAACACCTATGTAAACAACATATAAAAGTTCAAAGGTTTTTTACAAACATTATTAGATTCAGATATGAAGTGTACTGTAATAGATGATGACAAGTAACATCCATTTTAGTTTGCTTTTCAAAAAAATCAATGAACATTTTAATTTTTAGAAGTTTTGTTTGGGGTTCATCTTCGGTACCTGACAGTGTAGGTATGGCAGGCTCCATAAAGACCTCTTCTGGGCCTCCCTGGTGGTGCAGCAGGTTGAGCACGCACTATGAAGCATCCATGGCACAGCAGAATGAGTTCTATCCCCAGCCAAGGAGGAGACCCACATGGCACAGCAGACATCTTCTGTCTCACCTGCTGCTCCCCTCAGTAGGGTATTTCAGTCGATCTGCCTGTTCTGCTCCCTACTCTGTTTCTGGTGAATCCTTTCACCACCCACGACTCTGGCCTGCACGTCAGCTCTTGTGTGTATGAGTAAAATAAATCTTAAAAAAAAATAAAGAACTCTTTCTTTCCTGGTAACAAAACCCATTTCAGAGAGTATCAGGCACTACTGTAATCCCAAGGGAAAATTTACGGTTTTGTTTTGTTTTTTTCCAAATTAATCATCATATTATCCTTTCCTTGGGCAGTGATTGGCCTAGGAATGACCATAGGACCTAGCGCTAATAAAAATGTACACAATAATTTTGATTGGGATGTCTGGGAAAGCTTTTATTTTCCTAACTGAAAAAGGAAGAATCTTAGCTAGTTAGCTCGTCTCTTTGACTTTTCTCCTAACTAGAATGTGGAGAAGACACCTAGAAATACAGCAGCCACTTCGTAACCATAAAGAAGCAACATTATGAAGAGAATAGTCAATATACCAAAGATGATGGAAGAGAAAGGGTGAGTCCAGGTCCCTCGGTATAAAGTTATACCAGGTTCTGGACAATCTACTCCCTAATTTCTTGTTAAATACCCAATTTATTTAATCCAAAACCACAAGATTTTTGTTTCTTATAGCTGAACATATATACTAGATACAATGCAATACATTTAAAAATATAATAAAACCTGTATTAAAAAACACACACACGCCAAAAATGCCTGCCTCCTAAGTATCAAGCAGCTAAAAAAAATATCTAGTATAAGACAACATTAGAAAAGGAGAGTATTTATTATACATATATTAGAATCTATACATTCTTGGCTGATGATATGTACTTGACTAGAAAGTCTTTCACTTTGGATATATGCATCATTTCCTTCATGGTGGTATCTCTACTTCTCAGATTTATTAATCCATTCTCAAGAGTAGCTTCAGTGATCAAAATAGTGAAGAGGATACTCATTTCATCATATCTAAAAAAAAGTAAAATACATGAGCACAGATGTAAATTGTAAATTAAGCACATTACCAGTTTTAATTACTTTAATTACTGTGCTTCTAGAGTCATGAAACTCAAAGGCAGGGCTTGAGAGTTGAACCAAGTTTCAAGTTTCTGAATCTTACGCAAAGCAAAATTTCCACTAAGTTTCTGATAGAAAGGTCAAAACAGAAAATGAAATTTGAAAAATAAAGTATTTTATTTTAATATTTCATCTGGAGTGACATTTTGGATCAATCTCAGAATTAGCTCAGTGTTTTAGGACTTGGATATACAGTCTAAAAAAAAAATCAGACTAAAATAAAGATCCAGTGTACAAGTTAAGCCAAAATCATGCTTAATTTGTAACTTAGTGCAGTAAGTTATAATTTCTAGTTCAGCAGTAATTAAATATATCCACACTGGCCTTTCTGCTGGCCAGTCACTTCTTTCAACCTTGTAGGGCTCAGAAATTATCTTATTTATCTATCTATACCTATTCAGTATTTATTTTGTCCCACTAGGTTATAAGTTTCTTAAGAACATAAAACTTTTCTGTCTTCTTTATGGCTGTGGCAAAGGACATAGAACATAGTAAATGATTAATAAATCTGTTTGGATAAGACTATCCTAGGACAATAAGGACTTTACCATATAAAAAACAATTCTAACTTGATAACATCCACGAGTCAAATAATAAGGTTTTAAAACATGAAGGAACTGAAAAGTTCAAGTACCACCCCTTCACTTTATAAATGACAAAGTCATTTATTGCTCTAGTTACAGAAATCTAATTTTTTTGCTTTCATCTGAAAGTTGTTTTAACAAGTTACCTGAGGAACAAAACACAAAACTTCACAACTTTTGACCCAGAAGATTGTATACAAAGTGTATTCAACACAAAAAGTTAAAAAAATAACAAATTCAAAGGACGTAAGAACAGATCATGTTATTTGAAAACAAGTTAATGAAATGGCAGAAGGTAAGACTAGAGACAGGGATATCAATCAGGAGATTATTTCAATAATTGAGTCAAAAGATATTAGTGACCTTAAGTGGGTAGTGCCAGTAAGGGTGGAGATACAGATGTGAAATATAGTTAGGAAGTAGGCTGACATTTATTGATGGACTGGATGTGGAAAGTAAGCAAGAGGGAGGAGTTAGGACAATATCCAGGTTTCAGCCTTGACAGATGGGTAAACAGAGATGCTGGTTACAGAGAAGGCTGTTTCTCGGCACTCTTGATGCCCACTCAATCTCAGAACAAACCACAACACAATGGGAAAGACACTTCACCCAGCTCCACTCAGTCCTGATTCAACAAATGCATTCAGTATTCATAATTCCATTGCTGATTAATCAGTAATTGCAGACACACATATTTTATGACATT
The DNA here is from genome assembly GCA_019455555.1 of Galemys pyrenaicus. Lineage (NCBI taxonomy): Eukaryota > Metazoa > Chordata > Mammalia > Eulipotyphla > Talpidae > Galemys > Galemys pyrenaicus. The sequence goes on from JAGFMF010012271.1 coordinate 4,116,703, forward strand.
AGTCTTGAAGTTGCACATAATATGTGCTCAATATGAGTAGAGTTTCTTGATATAGCAATTAACAAAGGGCAAATGGTTTACTGAAAGGGAAATTTAGGAATAATTTTATGTGTATTTATGTTGTGTGTATATATATATGTACATTTAGAATATTACTCAAAGACACCTCATGTTTATCTGAATGAACACATTTTTTAGTGACAAGGAAGGCAATTCTTACTTTGAATAAAGTTGTTCCATTGAGGCGTGCACTGTTTCCAAATAACCAGGCCACACAGAAATTCCATTTTCTAGCAATTCATTAAATAATCCTTGACAAACCTGAGGAAAACATAAAAACTTCAAATATGAAAGAAATGAAGTAGCTAGAGTGGTTATCCTATATTTGTAAAACAACAAATCATCTTTTTCAACTTTAATATGTGCACAACCTCCTTTAATAATGTGACAATATTGTTTGTCATGTATATTGCATACTTTAAAAATTGTACTTTATCTGAAAATGAAGAAATTAAACATTGCAAAACTGAATATAAAAGGCAAATCTCTGAAATTTTTATACTAAATACAAAAAGTATTACCATCATTATTATCATTTGAAACTCAAACAAAACCAAAGCAAATTCCATCAGAAGTAGTCCAAAGAGTTATATTAATTCTAAACTCATGTGAGAGTTAAGAATTGTCAAGAAGAGAAGGAAATAATGGAAACTAGGGAGAAATAGCCAGGAAAGTATGAGGCAAACCAGGAGAGTGCTATTTTCAAAGCCAGCTAAGAAAATATTTGGAGAAGATAATGACTGATTACTTGGGGTAGATGCTCGAGACAAAAGCCAGACAGGAAATGAAAAAGTAATAGTGAATGACACAGTAAACTTAACTGTTGTTTTAATAAGCAATGGTGAAGTAAACTGAAGCAAAATTTAAAATGCCCTTAAAAATCTAGAACTTGGGGTCTCCCTGGTGGCGCAGTGGGTTAAGAAATGCACTATGAAGCAAACCGCAGCCACTGCAGCACCAGTTCGATCCCTGCTGCCAGCCAGGGAGGGGACACACATGGCGCAGCTGACCTCTCCTGCTGTGCCCGCTGCTCCCCTCAGCAGTGTACTTCCATTGATCTGCCTGTTCTGCTCCCCGCTCTCTGTGGTGAATACTCTCCCCCCACACACACCTCTGGCCTGTACCCCAGTGCTTGTATGCATAAATAAATAAATCTTTTTTAAAAAAATCTAGAACTTGAGTTCTAGAGCAGAATTTCCCCATCTGGCACTGCCAACACAGATGTTCTACCACATCCCTGGCCTCCACTACATGCCAGTAGAGCCCTAGCCCACTGTGACAACCAGTGTCTCCAGACACTACCAAATGTCCTAAGCAGGGAGGGTGCCTGAGCAAGGAGCACCTTTCTCAAACTTGAGTGGCTTCAGCTTAACCTGGAAGTTTCATCACAACAGACTGCTCACTCTCTCCCAGTTTCTGAAACATCAGAATCAAAATAAATTTTAAATGGCAAGTTACCCATTTACTTAGAAAAATGGTTATAAGTTGTGACAGTAAAACTCATTTGACCTACCTGTCTCAGTTCCACTGTTGGGCCTCTTCCCATATCCAGAGCGACTTTAATAGGAGCTAAGCAAGGATGAAGTTTAAGTACCTAATGCAATTTAAAGAGGGGGACAACATATTTAGTTTAAATATAACACAAGTACAACCAATTATTTCTTAAACAATGAAAATTTTGTGTGAAAATGGAAACTGGTTTGTGGTCATAAGAAATCGTGTAATGACGTATTTTCCACTGTCTGAAACCAGAGGCTCATAGATTTCCCACTTACATGTTCTGCAGAAGTTTACTTGATACTCTCCCATTTCCTAAGAACTCCATTTTCCCTAACTCCAACGGCCCCTTCCCAGCAACACTGCCATCTTTTAAAATACCCTAAATTATCTCTAAATAAATAAATTATCTCTAAATTAACTCCATGGCCAGGGATCGAACTTGTGCTGCAGTACCATGGATGCTTCATAGTGCAGCGCTCAACCTGCTGCGCCACCAGCATGGTCCGGAAAAGGTTTTATAACAAAATATTTTAGGGGCTTTGGCTTTTCTTCTGATGAGATGAGGAGCTTCCTGGAGCGTTCTGAGCAGAGAAGCAAATCAGCATGTACCTTTTAAAAGAAAGTCCACTGGGGGAAGAAGGAATATCCTTGATGGTGGCTTAAGTGGAGATGGTAAGAAATGGACAGATTTAAGATACATTTTGAAGCTAGAGTCAGCAGGTTTTGCTGATTGTGTAGATGTGGGCCTAGGAGACAGAAAAGATGCCCTTTGTTTGTTTGCTATGCTTACCCTGTAAATCTTTAGCCCCAGAACAAATCACTTTCTATACAAATGAATGTCACTAATAGAAAGGCTCAGGGGTAGTAGGCAGAAGGAACTCTCCAGCTGACCATGAGTAGAAATGCCTTTGGGTTACCTGATAGGATGCCTGGTTTAATTCTGTAGGCATCAGCTTATTACTGTAGCCAGATTAAAAAAAACTGATGTTTTACTTGTACTAAAAGAAATTATTCAGGGTTTTGTTAGAAATCAAGCATATTAACATTAAAAAAGGGGAAAAACATATTTTTAGCTTCCCAAGTCTAACTTTGGAATATTAGAAGCACCTTTCTATGAAGATTTTTCTTTCTCGTGAAGGAGTTCTCCATTAGTTGGAAAGAATCATACAGGTAAGCCAGCATGCCTCGGTCTAGATCTCCAGTTATAGATAAAACAGAAGGAACCACACTTTTTCGTCCATCGCGACCCTTTATAGAAAAGTAGAACAAAAAATAACATTTAGCAGACTATTTCTTAAAATTACATATTTTAGACATACTGAATGAAGATACAAACTTCCAAATTCACTTTACAAAGCATCCATTCTGTGCAAGCTGCTCATCAGTCACTGAGCCCACAAAAGTGAGTAATGGCACAGTCTCTACTTCCCTGGAGTTCAGGGTGTAGATCCCTGAGGCTTAATTGACTAATTGACTACATTAAGAATGTCTTGAATTTAAACCTGAAGGGTGCCTGGAGCCCTCTCAGAGATTCTGAACTAACTGGACTGCAGTGAGACAGGCATCACTGTTTTTTTAGTGCTCTGCAGGTCAGAACTGACATTTGAAGTTTGAAGATGATAAAATCCAGCAGCAGGTCCTTAGAGAAAATAATTGGTATGCTTATGGAAAGGGGCTTGGGTGTTATTTATGGGAATATAAAGTTATTCTCATAATGAGCAAACAGCTTTAAAAAACTTGCTTCTTATTACCTTAAGGCTACAATTATGAATATTAAATGTACCATAATGATATAGACCACGTACTGTGAAAGTTAATATCTCTCCCTTTTTAAACTGATGAGGAAAGAATTATCTCAAATTTTATAAAATATCAACTCTAGAAAAATATTTAAGTTTTAATATAAGCAGTTCTTCCTTCACCCTCCCTTTTCCCTCTGGCTAGGACTAAGTTTTTGGTCAGCTGACTGAAGCATTGAACCTGGGGATGTCCAGAGCCAAACTCTGGGCTAAGGTGACTGGGGCACAAGGCCAGGCTTTCTAACTTCCCCCCTTCCTTTCCTTCTTCCCTAAATTCTGGTCAGGGCACCTGATGAGGGGGTGCTTTAGAGGGTGTGCAGCAAGTTCTCTAAGTCTTTCTTCCTCTTTCTTTTTCATGGGATATTCATCTGGAGTGTCTGGTGCAGGTAGGGGCAAAGCTGATGCTTATCAGGGTTTTGCTATGTACAAGAAGATACTGGGAGCCAGGTTTCTCACTGCCACATAAGGGAATCACAAAAAAACATTTCACAATCCTTTGGGCAAGAATTCACAATAGATATTGCAACTGGCAGGTAAAAATTTGGTGAGAAAAAGGTTACTTATGTAGCCTTAAATTAGCTTCCCACGAAAGACTTATTAAGTACAAAATGCTTGTCAACTTTAACTTGGGAGGAAATCTGGTAGCACCATCTTAACCAAGTGATAAAAGTAAAAAATTGCTATCATATGCCTCATGATATGATGCCTTGAGATGAGGTATTCCTAGCAAAAATACTTAAATCATGAGAAAACATTGGAGAAACCCAAACTGCTGGATAGTCTACAAATTAACTGGCCTATATATTCTTTTTATTTAAAATGCATACAAGAACTGGGGTATAGGCCAGAGGTGCAGTGGGTAGAGGATTCACCAGAGACAGAATGGGGAAGTAGAACAGGTGCATCTACTGAAAAACACTGCCGAGGGGAGCAGTGGATGAGACAGGAGAGGTCTGCTCCACCATGTGGGTTAGCTCCCCGGCTGGGGATTGAACCCAGGCAGGCCTCAGTGGGCAACAGCTTGAAAGTTCTGTTACTTCCCTGTGCCACCAGGAAGGCCCCCTATAGTCTCCAAAAATGTCAAAGTCATCAAAGACTAGGAAAGGGAAAAGGACTTGTTCATCTAAGGGAGACTCTGGAGACAAGACAGCTACACAAAAGAGGTGATCCCAGATCGCATCCAAAACCTATAAAGGGTATAATGGAATAATCTGTTACATCTGAAGGTTTCTATGAATTGGACAGTTGTATAGATGAGTGTTCCTGCACTTGAGATACACATACTAAACTATTAAGAGGTCATGGGGCACTATGTCTGAAACTTATTCTCAAATGGTTTAAAATTGATCACAGAATCTGCATAAAGGGTACACAGGAACCAAAGGTAAAACATACGTGTAACTTAGACCAATTCCCAGGATACATGTGTAAAAGTTCACGATCTCCTAGATTCCACAGAGTTTCTATTGGCTCCTTTCCCCAAGGGAAATTGTAGTAAAGTTTGTTTCCTTTTCGCCCCTCTTCATCTTGACAATCGCTGCTGCTGAAGTTGGATGGACTCATAGCAAACTAGAAAATAAAGTGTCTTTATTAAAGCAAAGATGCTTGAGACTTGCAGCAACTGAAAAAGACCAAATTCCAAATAAAAATTGTAAAGTTTAATTAAATATACTCCTAAAATTACTGTCTTTTACTTTGAAAGAACTAAAAACTGTTGGATGCTACCAGTTAAGGATAAGTAATCATGAACTAAAAGGGATAATGAAATATCATATACTAACCATCCTTTGTGAAATGCTTGATATTTATGATTATTCCATTTCATTTAGGTGGGTGTTTGGGGATTTCAAGAGTTGGAGAAAGAAATGGTAACAGTCAGACAAAGATGCTTGGTACAATTCTTTTATCTTCAGCATAAATGAAAACTTGGTTATACATTACAGAGCCACTTCAATAATATGAAGAGTTCATGGAGGTAGGAAGCAGAAGTTAAAGATGGCAAGAGTGACTAAAGGTCAAACTCAATATCAGCCAAGAATGCCAGGTGAGAGCTGAAGTTTACCATATATATAAAGGCTTATCAACAAAACCTTCTGAGCAAGAGATAACAAATATCTTTACCAAAGTAACTTTGTTATATAAAACAGTGAAAATCATTACAAAGAGTTTTTTATTTGCATTTGTTGATTTATCATAACTGTCTTTTATAAATATAACATAGGTACATTAAATATTATATTACTTATTATAGAGAAGTCTTACCTCTAACACACTAAGACAACCTTACTTATTAATTATTAAACTAAGGGTAATTATTGTAGTACCTTTCTCCACCACAGGAGTCGATGACGTAACCAGAAGTCAAGCCACTGGCTTGCAGTTTTTGCTGAAGTAAACCATACCAGTGAAGCTTCGGTCTTCTCACCGATTCTTTGAATATCAGAAATATCATTTATTATTGGCAAATTACATAATCTATCTCAAAGTGAAAATAACTGGTTCATAACTATTTAAATACAAGCCCAAGTTATATGCACTATTTTGTACCTTTTAACACCATCAGGTGTTTGTTTAGTTTCAGAAACGGGATGAAAACACACTCCAATCTGAGCAAGGCCATAAGGTAACTTCTTGTTTACCAGATCCAGGCAATTAACATAGTGCAACAAGGCACCTGTCAAAAGAAAAACCAATCACTATATAAATCTATTTTATAAGCCCAATCATCATTTTGGTAAATACATAGACAAAATGATAGAATAATGCTAACACAGCAGTGTAAGTATTATTAAGTGTTATTAAGGAAGATTTTAACTGACAAAAATAAGGCTCTACTTAATTTTAGGTAGAATTTCCCCAACTTTTAAACATTTTCAAATCTACAAAAAGTTGAAAAAAAATTTACAGTAAATACCATAAATCCTTCACCTAGATTCACCAACTGTCAATATTTTTGCCATTTCTTTTTTCTTGTTCACCCTAAAACATTTCACAATGCATCTACTAAAGTATTATTTTACCATACAATCAATACAATTTCATAAAATATATGCTTAGCATTTTATTTTCTCCAATTTTCACTCAAAATGTCAAGTATGGCTATTCTTTTCTCCCTAATACAGTGTCATTTTGATATGGTTTCTTTAATATCTTTGAATCTAGAGCATTTCCCCTGATTCCTTCTTCCCTTTCTTTTTTTTTTTTTCCCCTGTGCTGGATCTCAGATCTGATGAGAACGACGGTAGGGGGTTCTCACCCTAACTTTCTTTTTAATGGTACTGGCTTTTGATTTGAACCCAGGTCAGTCAAAAGATTACTTCACACTAGACATTTGTCTGGTTGCTTCCTTATGATTTAATTTGGGTTAACCACTTTAAGCAGGGAGATGTACTACACAGTTGATGTGGAAGTCTTAATGGAAGAACATAATATCAAGTTATCCCATTATTAATAAAACTAAATTTGATGACCTGGTGAAAGTAGTGAAAAATCCCTTCTCCAACAATATCCTGCTGCCCAACTATCTTTCTTTCAGCCAATAATTTAAAATCTGTTGGTGCTCCTTGCTTGAATTATTATACTGGAGATTGAAAAATCATGAAGTAGTGCTATTCCGGACCTGTCTTTCCTTCTATATTTATTGCATTGCTTCTGCAAAACCATAAACTTCGTCTGTCTCTTCTCTTCATCAGGCTTATTTTTTTTGATTGCCACTATGGATTTTGTTCTGTTATAAATATAAACATCAATACTTAATCCCAAATATAAACACCAAAATTCAATCCCAAATTAGCCAGTGGGAGCCTTTTTAAAGCTAGCATCTGTGTCCCTCTGCTATGACTCCATCAGTCTTCAAGTAATTCTTTGCTTTCTAGAACCACAAAATGTACCAAAATTTGTCTTGTACGTTCCCTGTTCCAGACCTGCAAGCCATTTTCCAAGTACTGGTTCATATTAGAAGATCGGCACTAGGGGTATTCATTGCCATGAACATCATTGCTTCTTTTAATGAAGAAAGTCAGGAATATGTATTTTCTAAAGTTTTAAAATTTGATATTGCCAATTCAAATTTAACAATATAGAATTGATCCTTACCTTCTTTTACATTTGGATCCCTTCCTTCTTACAGTGAAAATCTTGGTTCCTTGTAACAAACTATTTTATACTTTAACATATGAAACAGCTCTAGAATCAGAATTCCCACATTTTTACCTAGAATTTAAATTCAAAATTTCTTTATAGTTCTTTTTTTTTTAAAGATTTATTTATGCATACAAGCACTGGGGTACAGGCCAGAGGTGTAGGGGGGTGAGAGGATTCACCACAGAGAGCGGGGAGCAGAACAGGCAGATCAATGGAAGTACACTGCTGAGGGGAGCAGCGGGCACAACAGGAAAGGTCTGCCACACCATGTGGGTCCCCTCCCTGGCTGGCAGCAGGGATCGAACTGGTGCTGCAGTGGCTGCGGTTTGCTTCATAGTGCATTGCTTAACCCACTGCGCCACCAGGGAGGCCCTCTTTATAGTTCTTTATACACTACTTACATCCTACTAAATAAGGGCACTGAATTCAAAAGTTACTTGATTTGAGATTTTCACATCTAGTAATAGTAGATAGGCTTGTTGATAACAGGAAAAACTGGTCAAAAAAAAGCTTTTAAAAGCTGTTTAAAGATATAGGAGAGTTTATCTAAGGAAGTAAAGACTTTAAGATCCAAGATTGGGAGACAGGAAGAGCAGAGAAGTGAGCACTACATTTAGTGCTGCTCTTTCAGTTCTCAAGTAGAGAAGACAAGAAGCTGACATGTTGAAAACTTTCTAATATCTTATAGGGACTGGGAAGTACAAAAATTGTAGTATCTGGCTCATTAAGGCGGAGGGCTGCACCCTCAAAGGGGGTATGTGAAAAGACTGACTGAACCCCAGCCTCCAAATGAATTTAATCCCAGATTATATTAAGAATATAAACCATTTGAAAAAATGCTCAACTTCTCTTGTCATCAGAGAAATGCAAATCAAAACCACTATGAGATACCACCTCACCCCAGTGAGAATGGCACATATCAAA